>VOPJ01016231.1:0-22925 GCA_014673585.1 Semibalanus balanoides | reverse complement strand
TTCTGCCTGATGGAAAAAGATGAGGCTATGATAAGTCAACCGGAAATGACGTGAGTGACGTCATGTTCTGCATTTTTTGTTGAAAAATGGGGGTTTGCGGAAAACGCTGTCAAAAGTACAGATTTGACGATAAACTCAATTGTAATACACCAAACGACAGGTAATAAGTTGGGCTATCAAACTGTTATCTATGATTTTTAGAACTTCCTGAAACTAAAAAATTTGAGAAATCCAAAGACATTTGAAAAAATCAAAGTTTTCCAAAAATCGGAATGCATATAATTGAGATGATCCCAAGTGTGAAGCAGGTTTGAAGTCAATATCTTCAAAAATGACTGAGTTACAACCTTTCAAATACAAAATTAGGCCACCTTTACTGTATAACAATACGTTAAAATTGCATTTTTGTTTTTTCCTTTTTTCTTCAGTTTATATGATAAAAAATGTTTTAATGCCATTTTTCGCGTTCTATTCGATAAACACACCCTAAACATGTGTTAAAACTCATAATGATCGTAATCTTCAGTTTGACCTCGTGACCTCGAATGACCTTCACCTGACCTAAGGTAAAAATTCGCTAAGAATGGTAGTTAGAAGTGTCAGATGCACGAATCATACACCGATTTACCAACTTATTATGCGTTTAATATCGCAATTTTGCGCGACAATGCCGACCACCGGACTTTGGTCTTTGATGGCACGGTCAAACATTTCTTATTTGACGTGACCTGTTACGTCATCGGTGACCCCGAGGATAACAATATTAGGTTTCCCTCGACAAATATGATAAAGCTATCAAATGTCGTTTGAATATTTAAGATCGGTCTAGCAGTTTGGGAGATCAGATGGGGGCTATAAATAGCCCCCCACCCCCCCCAGTAAGGTCGCGTTACAGAATATACCCCAGTAACTCGCGGGTTAATATCAAGCTAAACTAGCAGGGGGTGGTAAGGCGATCCTGGGGAGTTCGCCAACGCTCCCTGCCTACCCCCGGTGGCGACGCCCCTGGCTTTTTGCATCAGGTTTCTTATACAGAATCTCGCTGACAAAGGAAAAAATAAGGTAAACATGAGTATTGAGTAAAAGTGTGATGTTTGCAGAATTTTGAAGAAAAAAACTCACGCTTTTGATGTCAAATGTGATATCTTTACGGAACGTGATACTGATCAGCAACGCCAAAGTTGGGGGCGCCATCCCCGCGGTCCCAAAGTTTGGGGGGCAAGTGCCCCCGCTACCCCCCCCCCCCGTTCCCGGGCCTATGGTGCTGAGCGGAAACATACGTGTCCTATGCTCGTAAAGACTTTAACAGGGCGTTTCGCTTTCAAGACGTTCCGTTTCCGGGTTACATACGATACAACCAATGGTTTAACCCACCATTGGCTGGGGGTGGCGAAAAACATTACCCCTCAGGGATTTTCACAATAGCTCAAAACAAATAGCACTACGAACGCAAAACATCGGGTACCTTTTCCTCCATCAATTTTACGTCTAAAGTGCAAAATAAAAATAAAAATATAGTTATTATAAATTTAGTGACGTCACTACACACGACTGTGACACAAATATCAGCTTAACTCTAACAGGCTGACAGACCACCCATAAAGCAAAATGAATACAAAACGTCAAAAGATAGAAAACAACAAGGTGTAGAAAATGGCCATCTCAGATTTGTAAAAAAGTATGTTTTTGACCCCCCACCCAAGTTGAATGCCAACAAAATCAACATTAAAAAAGGAATATATGTAACAGAACCACATATCAACAATACCCAAACCAATTTTCAAAGCAATATCTTTATTTTTGAATGACAGATGGCTCCCTAGTCCCTAAGTATGAATACCTCATGACACCATTTTTTGCAAGTACGTTTTAGGGTTTTTTGACCAGATACATACAAATAAATGGCACCACTGAATTTATGAGACAAAACAGATATATTATTTAGAAACATGTCATTTGTATTTATATTTATAAATGTCAAATTTTGACCTTTTATGACCTGACCTTGACCTTATATCGGGCCAGGTGTGCAAATGGCTGATACAATCGAATGCTATGTGTGAGATAACCCACAAAACATGTGTCGCATGACCTCTTGCCAATAGTAAGTTTATTTGAATCTTGA
This sequence comes from Semibalanus balanoides, assembly GCA_014673585.1. Lineage (NCBI taxonomy): Eukaryota > Metazoa > Arthropoda > Thecostraca > Balanomorpha > Balanidae > Semibalanus > Semibalanus balanoides. The sequence goes on along the minus strand of VOPJ01016231.1, from coordinate 20,800 downwards.
CCATGACCTTTACTTACCCTTTCACTTTTGCTTGTACGGAAGATGCATCATACCTTTGAGAGCACTTTGTGCGATAATATTTTCAATCTAAGTCTTTGGATGGAAATTATGGCTCCAAAACTCACTTATCTAACATTTGATCTTTGAACTGAGTGTGACCTGACATGTGACCTAATTTCGAAAATGTATCATGTGCTTAAGATGGGTTTCATTGAGAGCTTTCGATTGCCGCCTTGCGCGTCTCGCTGCAGTTATTGGTTCGGAAGATAACGAGGGGCGGAAAACGCCCCCTCCCAACCAATGGCGTTCGGCTAAGACCCCAGCCAATGCCGGGCTAAATGGTCGACAGCTCAACGGGATAAAGAGTCGACGGGTCGATGGTTAACGTGTCAAAGGGCTAACGGCTCCAGTTACATGCATAAAAAAGGTCAACGGGTTAAAGGCTTCGTTCGTTCTGAGTGGACGTAGATTCCTTAATGTTATCAAATTTAAGAATGAAATAAAATTATTCACTAATTCAAAGTTGAAACTTTCGAAAACAAGCGAGTACAAATACTTCTTTTGGAGTTATTGATCGGTGTTTTTCCACCACTATTGCAGCGCGACATATATGTCGCTTTTGTATCAATCTGTTCAACGTTAGATACCGTTCGTTGGATTAACCCTAAAAAATCGCATATACTAAACATATTAACACGCATATACTTAATCGCATATACCAAATACTAAATACGTCGTAGGGGGCCAAGTTAACCCGCGCCGGGCCGGGGGGGGGTGTTTAGACACCCCCCCTCAGGTTTTTCCTGGATATCGGGAAAACGGCGCGCGTAGCCGCCGCCAAATTTTCAGTACCTGTGTCGATCTCTTTGTACAGCTTTCAAAAAAGTTTTGACAATAGTCATGTCAGGTGCAGGTCACCAGGCTAGGTCAAGTGATACCCCACCTCCGAAAAAGTTGCGTTCCACCCAAAAGCCACAGTTTTTAGCGGATGGTCTTCGACTTACAGGGTTCATAAGAGCATGACTATCTAAAGTTTTTAAATCTCGGATTTTCGATATCGGACCTAAGTCAGGTCAATTTCCGGACCTCCCCATTATAAGTGAACTGGGGAAAATAAACAGATGCTTTCTTATTCTGAAAAGTATGCTGGATCAGGGCTGATATATTTCAGAATCATGTTTTTAGCTCATTCGAATGACCTAGATGCGATGTTTCTAAAAGACTACTACAAGGTCATCTGAGGTCATCTTGAGGTCATCAGGCAAGGATTTACTTAATTAACTTCTGATAAAAGAAGATAGAGACGAGCGGGATGACAACCACTGTATTTGTATCGTCTGTCCGCGGCGCCCCATATGCAACATGAACCTACTCTGGTCACCATGACCTGAACCTTGAGGTCAAATTTTGATTGACCTTACGAGGTCATCATGTATAAGTTCAAAGCGTCTGACGAGAGGAAACCATAGTGTTAAAATTGATTTTATGTTCATTTTTAGATAAAATGCTATTCAGAAAAACATATATTTACCAAAAACTGCATTTTTTGACATGATGACCTCTGGAGCCTAAACGATTGATCTAGCTCAAAAATTTGAGACCTAATGCGATTCAATTTAAAAGCTACTAATGCTTCTTTACTTGTTTACTCCTTAAGCTATGCATAGTTTCACGAGATATTTGGGGATATTCTGAGCTATGTCCTAAATCTGAAAATTTGAGAAAATTTGACCTTTTGATGACCTCTGTGACTCCATAATGATTGACACTGAGCAAAATGAAGCGAAATCTAGTTTCCAGAATCCCTTTTGACGAGCTCTTGATGTTATTTTTGGTTCATATGTCTAGGTCCCATAGGAGCCGAGTTAGAAGGGGGGGGGGGTCGAAACACCCCCGGCCCGAGGAAGGTGGCGCCGAGCACCGGCCCGGCGCGGGTTAATCCGCTGAATGCATCACAATTCCCTGAAACGTTTATTTATTGATTGTGGGAAAAGGATTCATAGGCATAAATGTTTTAACATAATATATGCCTTCATGATCAATAACAATGCGTGAGTAGGTCAATTTTTAGCTCGGACAGTTCATTCGCTACGAAGTACTTGTGAGTACCTACTACCTACCAACCGTTAAAAGCGTGGAACGCTTATCAACTTTAACTTGACAAATCTTTTGGTAGGAATATTTATACTCAAAATGTGCAAAATCAATCTACAATATATGTTGGTCCCGTCTGTCTATTTCAAGTAAACTCCATTTTTGTGTGGAAAATGTCACATTTCCCTTAAACGCCAGAACACGTTTCCTTAATTAATTTTGTGTTTATTTTTTTTTGTGGTGAATCTTCTCCGCACCGTTCAACCCTATTCCGTGCTGGCGGCCAGAATAACGTTAACGTGCTGGGGCAGATTCTGCCCCCCCCCCCAGAGATTCGAGAACCGGCTTGGTCGATGTCGATGGGCAACACCATCGATTCAGCATGACAAGATCTTCCTTAAGAACCCCGAACTTCTTTTTTGGTCAAAATGGGGGTCAGTGGGCAACAAATATAACAATTTTCGGTGTTTTTTTTTAAAGGTCATTGCAGTCATGCCAATTGACCGATTTGTATGCCCAAAAACGTTTGTGAGCTTGCAAAATACTGGTCTTCAACAGATCAAAAGGACAAGTAACAAAGTCAAAAATCATAGGCGTATTCAGGGTATGTAAAATGGGAAATTTTCTGGTAATAAATATGAGCTGTTGGTGATTGTTAGGGACGATATGAACGACACTTGTGGTCATATTTGATGTGATTGGTTAAATGTAACATATTGCGCATAGGCGTATCCAGGTAAAGAACTTTAGGGTCACTATTTGCGTAACGCTTTGTATGATCTTACTTACGTGAAGTTTGATCTAATTTAACAGTAGATATCGCCTCCCATGTTATGTACCTGAGTGCGCCTCTGCCCCAAGATATGTAAAATTCAAGTACTTGTGATTAATATTGTAGTGACAACGTTTCTGACGCATATATTGCACCGCGAATTACAAAGGAAATAAACGCCACACAATCGCATTGGTAACGCCCTTCCAAAAACATGGGCCTGGCATCGCATCTGCTGGTCCAATTTTTCCCATTTTTTGCACAACACACGTCATTCAATCTTAAGAAAAGTCACACAGTTTCAAGACTCTAAGTCTAACGGTTTCGAAGCGCCAAGGCATAACACTGGGGAGGGCAGAATCTGCCCCCCCCCCAGCACGGAATTAGGGTAAACAAACGAACCGATAGAAGGAAGCAAACTATATGATTTAAACACGTCAAGCACACCTATGGGAAGAATCCGTCGTTTTGCCTACAAAGTCACGCCCTTATAAATTGGTTAACAAACCACATCGGTGTGTTTGTAATTTACTGACATTGCAACATCTTTTAAGACAGCTATCCAGCAGTTTCCCACCATTTTCTAGTCATTGTCAAAATCAAATAATAAATAATGATATGTGTCAAGGCATTTACCCACAGGTATTTTGCATTACAAATTTTGGCCATTTGCTTTCAGCACGCTCTGAATTTTACCAGAATCAATATGCATCAACTTGTTGGGTGTCAATTGAAAGCCTGTTTCGTTAGCTATTATATGACATATAAACATATTGAACAATCATCCAGGATTTGCAATGACCCGGGTTTTGAGCAAAAAGGCTTAAAGGTGTCGTCATTAGCCCACCTCCCCTACGAGGTGTCACTTTTCAGGCTTGTGGCTACCCACCCCACCCCGCAACCAACCTTCAACTACCCACCACTACCCACATGGCCATATAGGCTGCCAGCTACCCGCAAGAGCCCACAAAATAAATTTGTCCTTATTATGTCTGCCATTTAATAACTCGTTGTGCAATGCTGAACTGTTTTGCCTTGATCTCCGCTCACTATCTAAGTTGTCTTTATTTGTTCAAACTTCCCAATTTTCATCCAAATTCCTGTTTTTCCATTTTGTTTTTGTCTTCAATTTATGAAAATTCTCTACCGCCCACTTCATCCAATGATTGTTATGTGCTACCCTCAGTAGCTACCGGCATCTGGTGTGTAATCATAAAGTGCGGTAGAAAGTGGCATCTGTATTCCCTACCTATGCGTCCCGAGGATGGCGCTAGTATGAATGCCTAAGTAGACTGTACCGCATGAGCTTGAAGCGAACAACTGCGGCCTCGCATGGCGTAATGGACGGGGGATGGTAAGACAGTCATTCTGGCATCAACAGGAGCAACCATGGCCTTGAGCTGAGGAACTGCTTTTTATGAATACATAACAAGTTATCCAAGTCTGCTCCGTTGCTAGAATCATTCAGTCGGAAAATGGTTAGAATAATTGAGTTGCCTTCATATCCAGGCCCACTGCGCCGTGCCAGGGGCCCCAGGGTTTATCGGGGGAAAGCGGAAAAAAACGGCGGCGAGCAGTGCCCGTGACACAGACTTTCGGCCATTGATCGCCCATAGTGTGGGAAATTTGTTGACGTCGGATCAGTTCATGTCAGGCAGGGGCAGATCCAGCCGCTCAGTGGCTGGGGAGGGGGGTGGCCTTCTGATTCCAAAATTGGGTTGCAACAACTCATAATTTAAAACAAACTTAGTTTGAATGTCGAGAGCTGATGACTGACAAGCACCTGTTTTGGAGGAGGCCTAGTCATAACTGCAGGTACAACACAAACGGAAGGATGTAAAAAAACGCATAAGCACATATAACATAATTTATCGACCTGAAATATGCTGACGCAAGTTGTGAAGATGATATTAAACGGACATCGAAATTAAAGTGTTATTCCTTTACCCAAAGGTAGGAATGAGTGCTTCAAACGAGGACGTTTGGCGTCTCCGTTATCTTTTTGTCACAGTTCTCCTAGCACCGACGAGTGACAAATGCGTGGAACCCTGGCATGTTTCTTATCGGGTCAGGTTTGTAACATAATTTGCTAAAAACGATCTCGAAAAAAATATTGGTACAAAATATGAGACGAGTTATGTTATCTTATTCATTAACTACATCATGTATTTATAGTTCTAATATTCATTTGGGTGGTAGCTTGGTAACGAGATTTGGGAAAACTAGCTCTTAAATGGGGGGGCGTCGCCCATCCCCCCCAGGTCCAAAGCTGAGGGGGGCGAGTCGCCCCATTGCACCAACGTCCCTGACCATGTGCACTTGCCCTGAACAAATTGTTTGCATTTAACCCAATCCTTATATTGTGGATATGGTTCAAAGCGTATTGTGACAAGCACGATGACGTTAAAATAGTTCGCTTCTTAATAAGATGAAAACACGCATTAATAATACCTCAATACTGTTAACCCGGTATTGGCTGGGGTCTTAGCCGAACGTCATTAGCTGGGGGGGGAGGTCACCCCTTAGGTATTTTCCAACCAATAACCGTAACGAGACGCGCAAGGCGGCAATAGAAAGCTATCCATGAGACGCATCTAAAGCATACGCGAAATGTTCCAAATAAGGTCACTTGTCAAGTCACGGTCACGGTCAGGTCAAAGGCCAAAATGGAGATAGTTAAGTTTTTGGATCGTGCTTTCCATCCAAAGCCTTATATTGAGACCATCATCGCACAGAAGGCTCTTGAAGTGTTTCCGCAGAAGCAAAACTGAAATTGTTATCAAAAACCTCAAGGTCAAGTCAAGATCAGGTCGCAAAGTTAACGATTGGAAAGAGGCCTGCGAAAGTCATGCGACACTAGTACACGTAAAACTCAATAGAAGCATCTATTTTGAGAACCTGATACCATATCGATAAGGTCAAAGATCAAGGTCAGGTCACAAAAGGCATTTTTTTTTTGTTTAAATTGATTAATCTTAATGTACCTAGATCAGTTTTGTCTCAGCAGTACAGTATTGACATTTATTTGTCTTTATACGGTCATTAAAAGCAAAATAAAACTAAAAAATACGACGTCATGAGTTACTAATACTTAGAGAGCCATTAGTCAGTCAAAAATAAAAATGTTGTTTGAAATTTGGTTTGGGTCCATGTGTGGTTCTCTTACAAATATTATTTTTTAAACGTTGAACAATTACGGTTTTGAAGGCATATTTGCACACACAAAAATGAGGGTCAACGAGCCAAATTAAAAAGACTCTGAGATATCCAATTTGTAGCCCTTGGCGGAATTTCCTATCATGTGGTGTTATTGATTGCATTTTTCTAAAAAGGTTTTGTGTACGGCCTGTTTAAGTTAAGCTGACTTTTTCATCAAACTCGTGTTTAGTGACGTCACTAAAATTGCTACATTTCAAAGGAATCGGCCAAATGCTTATTTTTGCACAGAAGACGTAAAATTGGTGCAGGAAAAGCTACCATGATAAGTTACGCGCTGAAAGCGCAGTGGTTTGTATGCTATTACAAGAGTTCATCAGGGGGCGTTTTCGTCCCCTCCCCCACCCAATGGTGGGTTAAGCTGAGGACACCTTTGTTACTGATTTGTTCTAGAGCTTTTCCGTTTGTTCCCAGCTATTATGGTTCCTGATATATTTGGGGGTTTCAGGGGCAAATCCATAAAAGTGTGAAATTTTACCTTTGATGACCTCTGGTAGCCTCAATATTCACTTGCGCCCAAAAATGGCTTATATAATTTCGACGTTGCATGTGACGCGCTACCAAACAGTATTTTTGTTTCCGCCTTGTCTCCGTGAGAGACGAGTCGAGGGGTTCAAACGCGCTCCCCCCCCCGTTCCCCACCGGCACGTCCAAGGTAGCGCCGAGCACCAGCACGGCAGGGTTATAATAGAAATCAGACCCAATAAAGGCGGCATCGGAAAGCCAGGCGAGCCGCCGTTCCGATCCCGTCCCGCGCTCGACCAGTGCCTAACAATGGCTGGCAAAACTGGCAAACAATATTGCATTTGATGATATAAACTGGCACTATTTATAGCTCATTCAACGTACCTATGTTGTTGAAAGTTTGAGTCGGGCTGCAGTCCGATGTGAACTGGCCGGGATGCAGTCGCTGCCTCCGATCGCCAAGTCATCTGGATGTCGGGCCAGCGAAAATGGAGCGCCGGAGCGAACCCATCTTGCAGTGATTGGCGAGCAGGACCATCCTGACCTTCCCTCTGACCCATCAACTGCCTCCGTGGAGTAACAGTTCTGAAGAAGTCGCCCTGTATAACATCACATTTTTGATTTTAACCCTTAAACGTTTTTTTTTTCTGCAATATTGTGGTACTGGATCCCATTTGTCAAGCATTTGAAGAATATTCAAGAAATGGGATCTATATGTATCTATCAATTTTTGTCCATTGAAGCATGTGTTCATCGTTTTTCTTGAGGTGAGTAAAAAACGCACACTGAAAAAATAAAAACGTCAATATTTACAAGTATTTCCATAAAACCCTGCGCTTTTCGTGAGCCCCAAACGGCAGGTCACACCGGCCACATAAAAATGGAAAAGTGGTCGCTTAAAATGCCTGACTCAAACATTAATTAGATCGGGTTTGTATTGCAGTACCTTTGCACTTACGACGGTAACATTTTAAATATTTTGGAATGCCAGTTAGGCAAATTTAATTTCGACTATCTTTGAAGGAAGACCAAACGGTTTGGGTTTAAGAGAAATTAACTTCTCCAAATTGTGAACGGTTTATTGCAAAACGAAAACATTTTCCCAAAAATATTGATACCAATGGCTCATCGTGAATGAAAAATGTCCGTTTTAACGCTATTCTTTAGAGGAATCACATAATGCACCACATTGAACACCAACTTCTTACTCCTAATCAAATCACGAGGGGCGGTGAACAGCCGACCACTGGCCAGTCACATCACAAAAAGGATTATCAAGCCTCATCGATGTCACTTCAATTGTATATTTATCACAGTTATTACCAATAAGTGGTTATCTCTGAAAAGGCGATAATGCATTACGTAAATTGTCGAGCTCACATGCCTTCTTTTTAATTTTCGTTTCAGGTTTTCTGGGTATAAAAATAATTGCGGCTCTGCATGCATAATGCATATGCCAGCCCCATTTGAGGCGTCTTTGTAGTATGATTTTTACCGATCTCGGACTCGTGCCAATATCTGAACTTCGCGACCTGAACTTTGTTTACAATCTGACTTTCGCTCATATAGCATATGTATGATACCCTAAAGAACACTTAAAGGGAGTGTGCCTACTCACATCGGTTATGTTGAGTTGTTGACACTTGTCTATACCTAGAACATTTAAAAAAATAGCCATATACTTCATCATAGATAACAGTAGTACTACTGTTATCTATGACTTCATTTATCCAGATTCACTCTAGTTGCTGAGATATTCCGAATTCGCTAAGATTATGCTGGCAGCACAATAATTGTCGATTTTCGCCAGAGAGTTTTCGCTACTAGAAGCATTGCCCTTATATTACAACGCTAGCAATTAGCATATATTGTTAGCGCTGACCAATAGAAAACAACCCGTGTGCGCTGATACCAGCTGCCGAACAGAGCCTCGATAACTATTTTATTTCACATTGTTCGCATGGGGTTGTTTATTGTCTTTGGTGCACCATTGAAGGTAACATCTTCGTTACTCTGTTTATATTGGCGGTCGTTTATGAGTTTTGAAGCAAAACAAACGCAAAACAGAATATAATTAAAATTAGCAAATCAACTAAAGGGGCTCCAGACGTGAATTTTACCGTAACCAATGACCAAATCAATAGCGGTCATACGGATACGAAAAATATATTTTGGCACCAAAAGAAGTAGGCACACCCTCCTTTAACCCGCGCGTTACTGGGGTATATTTTCATAACGCGAGTTATTTATAGCCCCCCCCCCATCTGATCTCCGAAACTACTAAACCGATCTTACAATTCGAACGGCATTCGATAGCCTATCACATATTGTCTAAGGGGAAACCTAATATTGTTATCCTCAGGGTCACCGATTGAAACGTCACACAGGTCCACGTCCAAATAAAAAAATGTTTGATCGTGCCCATCAAAAGTCCGGTGGTCGGCAATTGTCCCCGCTCAAAAATTACATTTTAACGCATAACAATTTTGGTAAATCGGTATGACATTCGGTGTATCGACACTTCCTTAATTACCATCTATAAGACTAATTTTGGACCTTGATGGTCAGGTCAAAAGGTCCATCACGAGGTCACGAAGGTCAAAACTGAAGATTAACGGTCATTAGGAGTTGTAACACAGTTTATGGGTTTCGTTTTAATCCGATTAGAACGCGAAATGAACCTCAAAACATGTTTTTTTTTTACATACAAATGAATAAAAAGTCAAAAAACGGAATGCACTTTTTTTGCTTATTTTATACAGTAAAGGTGGGTCCTAATTTTTGTCCTTTGACAAGCCTGTCACTCAGTCCCCATTTTTTGAAGATATGACTTCAAACTTGCTACACACATTCATTGGATCAACTCAAATTATCAATAAATATTACCGTTTTTTGGAAAATTCGAACTTTTTTGAAAATTGCCAAAAAAAAAATGTCCTGTGGATTTCTCATAAATTTTGAAAATTCCCAATTTTTTTTCAATAATTCGAGATAGCAGTTTGGGAATAGCCCCAACTTATTACCTGTCGTTCTTGGTGTTTACAATTGAGTTTATCTTTAAAAAAACTGTACTTTTGGCAGCGAGTTCCCGCCAAACCCTCAATTTTTCAACAAAAACCGCAAGAAACATCGACTCAACTCCTGACCCGTCATTCCGGTTGACCCTATATAGCTCGTCCTTTATTTCCCATCTGGCAGCATGTGTCCCAATTGATCTGGGACAAGGTACTGAAAGTTTTTGGTTACGATACCTACGTGGCGTTTTTAGGGAGATATTGCAGAATAACGGGAGGGGGGGCTATAAATAGCCCCCCCCAGTAACTCGCGGGTTAAGGCGATAAAGGTCGCAACCATTTAGGTTTGGATCGAACGTATAACATAAACCAAATACCTCGAAATTGAAATATGACCTGACACGTGACCCTAATTTGACAATTTTAGTATCCTTTAGATCCGTCTCATTAAAAACTTTCGATCGCCACTTTACGCGCCTCACCGCAATTATTAGTTCGGAAGATGACGGAGAGGGGAAAGGGGGGCATAATCAGAATCTGTCGCTCCCCCAGTGGGCATGTTCGACTGAAGACCCCAGCGAGCGGGGCGCGGGTTAAGCAACACACTCAATTTCAGTCGTATGCCAATTTATCATTTAAAGCGTCTTAGACGCGAAAATCCTCTCAGATTATTTGTATTTCCTTCAAACTTTGTCACCCCTAGTGTTCTCAATCGTATGACAATTTATCATTTGAGGTGTCTTAGACGTGAAGATCCTCTCAGAATATTTGTAGTTCCTCCAAACTTTGTCACCCATAGTGTCCTCAGTCGTATGACAATTTATCATTTGAAGCGTCTTAGACGTGAAAATCCTTTCGGATTATTTGTATTTCCTCCGAACAATGTCACCCATAGTGTCCTTACTGTGTTCAATATTCTAACAATGTGATGCATCTAAAACCAAAAATCTACCGTTTTTGCGTAGTTTAATTTTTAATTAACTGAACTGGTATTATAGCCCTGTACTGAATTTCAGATCTTGGCAATTGTATATTAAGACAACTGCCATTTAACTATATCGATGTTTTGTTTAGATATTTCACTTTTTGCCACTACCATGCGTGTATTTTGACACGTACACGGCCGGGGATCTGTGCAAACACGAACGGACAGGGGTTTATTTTTAGCCCCCCCCCCATATCTCGAAAACCACGCAGCGTAGCGACAAACGGAAAACGGCGTTAGATAGGTTAAGAAAAACTCTATCTCAAGTATATCGGACTTGTTTACCTATGCCGGGTCAATATTGAGGTCACCAGAGGCCATCAAAGGTCATATTTGCCCATTTTAGGAATTTGCTCCAGAAACCTCTGAATAACTCAGGAACTATAACGGTTAGGAACAAGTCAAAAAACCAATCGAAAGCTCTTGAAAAATAAATCGCCAGTGTCTTCCGATTCTATCTCAGGTCAACAGTTTAGGCTCCAGGTCATCAAAGGTCAAAAAGACGATTTTGGGGGCAAAACTGTTTTTACTAATAACATTTTGCCTAACAAAGATAAGGCAATAATTATACGCCATCGTGTTTTTTTATCTCTCGTCAATGCGCTTCGAATCATAATCGTGCTGACCAGGTTAGGTCAACTGATAAATTTGACCTCAGGTCCAGGTCAAGTGTTGACCCAAGTAGGTCATGCTGAATATTCGGAGACGTGTATCGATGAGACAAACACATCAGAACCGGTTTCACTTATCTATCTTCATTCCGTCGATAGTTATTAACAAAGTGTTCGTGACCTCGGGTGACCTCGGCTGGCCCTGTAGGGATTACCGAACAAAAATTGCACCTGGGTCATCATGAATGGGCTATGATAACATGATCCAAAATGATTTGGGCTGTTTTCATGCGTATCCTCAGAAAAGGAAGCATTTAATATTTCCCCTATAGACTTTTCAAAGCTAAAACACAGTATTCGCGCAGCTATGCGAAGTGGATGCGGGTGCCTATTTAAATACATTGAACGGAGGCTGCAATAACTCCACGATGCGAGCGATGCGGGAAGAAAAAATAAACTGTTGAGATTAAACCATGCATTTGAATAGGCACCCGCATCAAAGTAGTCTTGCCCGCATCCACTTCGCGCAGCTGCTTGAAGACTGTGTTTCAGCCTTCATTAGGTCAAGGAATGGACTCGAACTTAGGTCACCGATATACAAAATCAGAGATATACGAATCGTTAGTACCTATGGCCTTATGAAATCCTGTCAGTTCGAAAACGGTCAGCCAAAAACTGTGGCTGTGGTATGACCGGAATGTTTTTGGAGGTGAGATCACGTGACCTGGTCTGGTGATCTGACCTGAGATGACCCGATGTAATTTGTTTTAGACTATGAGGGTAATTGATGCCCAAACAGCTATGTCCAATTTGGCGACGCTATGCGCCGCCGTTTTTCCCCTATCCATGAAAACCCGGTGGGGGAAGTGGCGGAAAGGAGCCCCTCTCCCCAGCCGTGCGTGTGGCGTGTTAAATAAAAAATAAGGAAGCGGCGCCACAATCAGCTAACGCAGACAGTCTGAGGTTAGCTCGTAGTCTAACGCTACATGTTTGGCAATTTCGGTTGTAATATGACGCTACTTATTTAGTCTTCCCGATCGAAGTCAAACGTCGCTATTCTGAACACGTGGGTCGTAATTTCATAATGTTGCGCCGTTAGTCGGATGGTTTGGGTCGGTCAGTATATAAGGCCTTGGGTCGGTCTAACACGGCTGGTAACCATCACTGACGCTGCAACAACGACACTTTATAAAGGCTATTTAACTGATGTCTCATACAAAATAGATCGGCTGGTACTTTGTCCGACGCTCAGATCACGTGACGCATTGTAATTAGAAACAAAATATAATCTATTCGTGTCAAAGATCGTACGCATAGTTAAATCAAATGATTCGAGTCTATGTTGATGTTTTTCATCTGGCTCATATTCTTAGCACTATACCTACTTTCTCCTCCTTCTCCTCCTTCCTCACGCAACGTTCTCGTTATCCATCATTTATTTTAACATATTCCTTTTTGTTCGAATGGGTTCTAAGATCAGGACCCTTCGCTAAGAAGCCCATGTCCTGCGAGCTCCGACCACTTTTATTCGACTCGCCTAGCCCTTAGCTTAGTTTGCCACAGCTTTAATGTTGCTAATGTGACCCAAGGTAAATTGTCAACTTAATAATTACATTAAGACTTTTTGGATAATTAATTGTTAACCCTCGCACCGACGGGGGTCTGACCCAACTCAGAACCGACGGGGGCGGATAACCGCCCCCCCAGAGATCTAGAAAAATAAGCAGCGTAGCGAGAAGCAAAAAACGGTGTTAGGTAGGCCGTGTCGAGAACCTACTAGAGAAAATACAGATATTATTTTTTATCAGGTTAATATTGAGGTCACCAGAGGTCAAAACAGATCAAATTTTCCCATATTTCGAGTAAATTGAGCATTGCTTCACATAACCCGGGTTAGCTCGATAACTAAGATAGCTAGGAACATTCTGTAATAAGCACTGAAATGCCCTTGAAATGCTCTTTCTGCAATATGTCCTCAGATTTGAGAGGGTCAATAGCTGAGGTTCCAGAGCAGTGTTTGTCATGGATCGAGTGCACCCATGGGTGCCCACTAAATTCTTCCGATTGTCTGGGTCGGGTATGCATATTTTTACTTGTCATGGGTACTGGGCGGGCATGGGTATGACATTTTTTAGTAATGTCACTAAGCGTTATTTTTTACTTGCCAACTATATGTTTAACCAGGTAAATATGTAAGTAAATGATATAGGACACTTAAACAATAAACTTGTGCAATTATAGGAGAACAATAAATCATGGTAAGTAATAGTGGAGTAAGATTTTAAAAATCATGTCCGATCCAAAGTCTGATTCAAAATGACAAGGTTGACCGAAAAGTGTTCGATGAGTTCAAATCCACAGCAACACACATGTGCGTGATATTATTTATCGTTAATAGTATGCAAGTAAATATCCTAGGATAATGGCTGCAAATTTTGTGAAAATAATGATATGCCTAATCTGAATGGGCCGCACCGGGTATAGGCCTCAATATTATTAATTGGAATGGGTTTGGTCTGGGTCTGGGCTTGGTGTTTATGGGCTTCGCCTGGGCTGGGCTTTGGGTTTGGGCACCCATGACAATCTATTCTCCAGAGGTCAGCAAATGTCAAAATTCTTATTTTCACGGAAAACGGTTTTCGCTATCAACTTTTTTATTCTTAAGAGCAAGAGCAGCGCTTTTGTCATCGTCGCGTTCCTCTGGTCACGGCACATCGAATCACATATCGGATGACATACCTAGGTCAAATTAAAAAAAAAATTGACCTGACCTGAGGTCATGTCAAGGTCAAGTAAATTTTAAATATCACTTGTTGACAATCGATAAGAGAGACAGAATGGCGAAAACCCAGTCACTCTGCCCCACGTAGAAGATGAGTTATTGTACAACAACCATATGCCCTGGGGGAACATTAGATTTGACCTCAAAGAGGTCACGAAAGAAAATTATAACATGCATTCTTCTGCTTAGCTCAAAAATAGTGATATTGATGAAAGCTTACCATATTTAACTAGGTTTGTTCGATTGGCGTGCATTTCAATTTTCTCCCATTTACTTATAATGGGAGGTCACGAAATTGACATGACCTCAGGTCACAAATATACAAATCTGAGATATACGAAATGTAGACATATGTGTCCGTATCACACACTGTGAGTTTAAAACTATTTGGGTAACCACAGTGGCTTTGGGATGTCAAACTTTCAAAAACGTGACTTGAGGTCAGGTCATGTAATGTGACCTGACGACGTGACCTTGAGAGTTAGTATGTCAAAACTTTCACAAAGTGTGGGTAATTGATTCCCAAGCAGCTGAGCGAAATTAAGCGCCGCTGCGCGCCGCCGTTTTTCGCTACTTCTGAAAACCTCAGGGGGATATCCCCCCGTCGGTGCGCGGGTTAAACATGTACTTTTTTTCTGGTAAAAATAGCAAAGCTCTACTGTTTGCCGTTCCAATGTGATAGGAAGCGCAAATGGTCAAGACTGGATACAATTGGATTTTGAGATTCAGACAAGAAATGCATAGAGAGAGAAGAAAATCATAGAAGTCTAGACCGAAGGATGTCATGCAATATAAAAAGCAACACAAAAAAACGAAGACAATACGTGAAGGAAGTTTCATAATAGGTAAATAAGCGTTTGACGGTCTACGGTCAGCAACAATATAATGTTTTTCAAGTCTTAGATGGGAAATATGAACTTCAAAACCGCCAAAGAAAACATCTAGCAAAATGTGAGGCTACATCCTGGACTGTTGTTCACATGTATGCTTGTAATTGGCACCTCTTAAGATTTCAAAGCTACCTATACCGTTTTCGAGNGGTTAAATGACTCTTTGCGCTGGACGTGACCCGACGCATCCCTCCCCCCGGGTCAAACAACTTTTCGCTAACGAAAGTTACTTAACCTTTTTTCCCTCCAAACTTGAAGCCTAAATCCGCCAGTAGAACTCACCACCAGTGAAAATCCTTAGAAAATGGCATTTATGCACGAATAATGTAGCTGATCGGCACCACCCGTATCGTTTTTACGCTTATAGTGGCGTATCATATCTCAATTAACTGGCAATCATTCTGTATGGTCGTTTAATTAAGCGATACGACTAGGAATCATGAACAAGATTCAGTTACAGAAACTGCACAGATTGGCGACAGACCTGCCCACTCGACATAGTTCACCACTTTTATTTTTTTTACTGAAAAACTTGGGAGAACTGGACAAAATAACGCCTCGCACAATATTCTTGACATTCGTGGTCGCCCCATGACAGCATTCAAAGGACACTATTAAATTATCTGAATGGCCCACTAACCAAAATTGCTCACTTACCAAAAAGTTTGGATTTCTGTGGAAAAACAAAACTTTTCCATTTGGACCAAATCTGGTCGCAGGCAATGTTGTTTGTTTTTGATCGTACCGGGCCGTCGCAGCAAAAAAGGAACATATGTTACGAAACAACAATATACTTGTGGTGGATAGTTTACGAGAAAACCCCGCTGACATAATGTGCCCCGTTCTCCACTACTTCTCCGAAAGACAACATTTGACAAGTTGCACAAACAAAAGCTTGCATCCATGACTGGATTGGCACTGCTAGATTACCGGCCTGTCAATCCTGATTTGTAATAAACACTTGAGATGAAACACAGACACAAAAACTGTGGTGCATTATACACATGAATTTTCATGCAAAAATCATCACCCAATGGAAATAAATATCGTACCATGGTTTTTGTTGTATCTTTTTGCCATGACCAAAAAGCATAAGACACCGTTGAGGACTGATGTGAGCATTGCTCAACTCTGAAAGAAACCATTATAGCCAAGTTGAGCAAACATAAGCTTTTATCCATCAGATGAGGGTATTCGCTCCTTATCTTGACTTTGACTATAATACATTTTCATCTCCGGCAGGTTGAATGCACGAATGCTACAGACATAATTAAGTTGAAACGCCTACGTATTCAACGCGACTAATACAATCATCAGACTACAGTAATCAGACTTCGCAATACATAGCACCATTTCCGACATTTCCTAAAACAGCACCGGTACAATAGCAGGAAGGCTACCCGGAGATAAGGGGCAGACAAATGAACAGAAAGAGACAATGGCAAGAGCACAATCAGACAAAAGAAACAACACGCTCTATGGCCCAACGCTGGCAGATAATCAGTCAGCCCATTTTTTTTTCTGGCGAAAATCTTGGTGAATGGGATATCTGGGATTAAACCCTGACGTGGAGATTAGGAAAGGGCCGTGGCAGGCGACAGGCCAGCAGTCACCGGTCGGTTACGTTGCGGCACGTGACGCGGGGAGGAGGGCAGACCCACAGACGCCGTCCCAGTCACGTTTTCCCGGGTGACGGGCGTGCAGCAGAAGGCACACTAACCAGTCAGGTTTTCTCGGGTGACGGGCGGGTAAAACCAGTCAGATTTTGTCGGGTGACAGCTGGGAGCAGACACCATACCTGTCAGGTTCTGTCGGGTTTTGTCGGGTGACGGGCTGGGAGCAGACACCATACCTGTCAGGTTCTGTCGGGTGACGGCTGGGAGCAGACACCATACCTGTCAGGTTCTGTCGGGTGGACGGGCTGGGAGCAGCGACACCGATACCTGTAGATTTTGTCGGGTGGCACGGGCTGGGAGCAGACACCATACCTGTCAGTTCTGTCGGGTGACGGGGGAGCAGACACATACCTGTCAGGTTCTTCGGTGACGGGCTGCGGGCAGACACCACATTACCTGTCGAGGTTCTGTTTCGGGTGACGGGCGGGAGCAGACACCATACCTGTCAGGTTCTGTCGGGTGACGGGCGGCGTCGGCAGCGTGAGGCCGTACTCGAGCAGCTCGGCGCGGCAGCTGAGCAGCACGGCCGCCACAGACAGGTGGTCTCCGTGCTGGGAGAGAACCACCAGCAGGTTCAGAAGCAGCTGCTTACCTGCAGGCGGGACGCAGACACAGAGTTTAGACAGACAGACAGACAGGCAGACAGGCAGACAGGCAGACAGGCAGACAGGCAGACAGGCAGACAGGCAGAAGGCAGACAGGCAGACAGGCAGACAGGCAGACAGGAGACAGGCAGGACAGGCAGACAGGCAGACAGGCAGACAGGCAGACAGGCAGACAGGCAGACAGTCCGACAGGCCGACAGGGCCCGACAGACAGGCAGGCAGGCAGGCAGGAGGCAGGGCAGCAGGCAGGCAGGGCAGGCAGGCAGGCAGGCATGCAGGGCAGACAGACAGAGACAGAGACAGAACAGAGACAGAGACAGAGACAGAGACAGAGAACGCGAGAGACAGAACAGAGACAGAGACAGAGACAGAGACCAAGACACAGACCAGACACAGACCACAGACACAGGACACAGATCACCGACACAGGACACAGACACAGACATCAGACACAGACACAGACACAGACAGGACCACAGACACAGACACAGACACAGACAAGACCACAGACACAGACAGACAGACAGAACAGACAGACAGACAGGCGACAGGCAGACAGACAGCAGACAGGACAGACATACATATATACAGTAGACATAGACTAGACAGAGACAGAGACATATACATAGACATAGACAGAGACATATACATAGACAGAGACAGAGACAGATACATAGACAGATACATAGACAGATACCTAGACAGAGACATAGACATATACAGAGACAGAGACATAGACAGAGACAGAGACAGAGACAGAGACATAGAGAGACAGAGACATAGACATAGACAGAGACAGAGACAGACACACACACACACAGACACACAGAGAACACACGGAAGCACACATGGGCCACATGGATACACTTGTTCATACGTATACACTGGCGGAGAAAGAAGAGACTACGACCGACGCCGGGTTAAAACGACTCAGCGATCGGTACCACTACACACAGCTGGTATTCTGTGGAACAGGCTCACATGGTTAGTCTTGTCGAAAGGCGGTTGATTAATACCATCCCGTGAACAAATGAACCGTAATAATGTGTGATTGATATGGGAGCAGCAGGCATGAACAACATAACAGGAATAAACAATATGAAGAAACATAGATAGCTGAACGTAGCGTACAGTTACACCTGGCAGAACATGACACATTCACACATTACGTACGGTCACGTGTCAATTACGCTTTCCTCTTGTCGCTTCAGATAATATCAAATAACTGGTATTATCTGAAACGATATCCCGAATGGACATCGATCTCCGGCATCCTCTATTGCATTACGCTGATACAAATCATATCTTATATAACCGACTGTACATCATTATCTTCAGAGTAATAGGCTGACGGTATATTAACCCTCGCCTTACGGGGACCTTTTCTCACCTTCGCCGTACGGGGGGAGGGCCTGACAGGCCCCCCTGCTAACTTCCAAACCAAGCAAGATAGAGCCCGCGCCGTAAAAACCAGCATGTTGCCTGTTCATGTAAGGAATCTAATGGTGTAGTGCATTTTTGGTTTCAGGTTCATCGGGTGACCTTCCAGGTCAAGTGAATAACCTAAATTGACACGTCCAAAAATAGCGGTTTTGTTCTGTCCACGTCGTAAACTGTTAAAGTTATAAATATAAAAATGATTTGTTCGTCAAAATGTTGGTCGTGAATAGCTATCTGAAAAGTATATCGATTTTTATGTCTGGATTAGTTAATTTACTCCCCAGGGAACGAAAGTCGTCACCAGAGACGAAAATTTGCTTATGGGCGATTAAACATTAGCACCTCGACTCGATCACGTCCGGAAAAAACGGTCAGAAAACCTCAAAAATTAGAAAAGTGTTCAAATGTAAATAAAAACGCATGTTTCCGACCAGTTTTTTTTCCTTGATTGACAAAAAAAGTATGTATTTGATCACATCTGGTCAAACAAAGTAAAAAATGTTAAATTTAAAAATGACGTCATAAATTTGTTTCACTAAGGAAGCCATCACTCAGGCAAAAATTGAGATATTACTTTGAAATTTGGTTTGGGTATCGTCCAAACATCGTTATCTCACATATATTCCGGCTTATAAGGCATCTTGGAAAATTTCGATTTGTGGGGAATTTCGCAAAAAAAAAACAGTTTTTTGACTTTTTGGGGGGGTCAAAAAACAAAATAATTGAATTTCCGAAAATTTCTTTTGAAAGACAATAACATTTGACGTCATTAATGATTTTTGTTTTTTCTTTGCTGCAATACTCTATTTTCTATGATTGTACATATTTTGACGTTTTTACGAACATGACGTCATCAAACACGTATTATCTTCCAACAATTATCGACCAATATTGATGCAAATTTTACGAGAATACGAAAATTGTTTGTTAAAACTCAGCTACTTAATTTAAAAATTTCAGAAATATGTGCCATGGTAAGAAGTTATTTAAAAAAACCTTCAGGGGGGGCCTGTCAGGCCCCCTTCCCGTAAGGCGAGGCTTAAGGTTTCCTTCCCTACGGCGCTACCGGACTTAAAAATAAGCCTACACGTTAAAGGACACTGCCACCTCCCCCGTAACATTATATTTGAGTTGAGATAGCCATTTGGCTGCTTGGCATTTGCAATGTATGTATAAGTTTAAAACAACCACTGAGGTCGAATTTACAGATAAATTTTGAGTTTGGTTTTGACATTCTGTAATATCCCAGCTCCCAATGTATTTTGAATTGGGGACCGTGAGCGATGTACGTAAGAGTCCTCTTTGGCTAATGATGTTTATTAACAGTCTGACTTGTTTTACCTTTTGGCAATACATTAGCATTCCACTAGTCATACTTATGGCAGCGTGAAGGTTTTTCTTTTTTCCCCAAAAATTCCTCATATGACGTCATCAGCCCAAATATTAAACGCACCTCTTTCATGAAATTGGCAATGTTCTGTGAGAAACAAATGTTCATATCGTGATTCAGCTCAGCAATTATCATATTTTGCACCACAAACGGCGTACATTTGATAACTTTTTGGAAGGTGACAGTGTCCCTTTAACAAAGAGTGCACACTATCAACTGGAATCACAACAAACATAGACTGTTACCCTGAGCAGCACCAAATACGCCGGAATTCCACACGTTATTATGGTTCCTTATGATGACATACAGAAAATACTAGTCACTACGTTCTTTCATGCCCCAAATATACCAAATAAAGAAGCTTATTGTTTTACAATATTTATATATCCTTAAACTTGGACTCGATAAATAAACTACAGATATCATTACACGGTGCAGGTCTCAGCAGCGATGGTGGTCGGGAGGTGGTCCTCAAATTCAAAAACTTATTGCGTGCTTCAAACATATTTATTGACCTCCACTGAAGGCAGATCTTAGCTAACTTATGTGTAGCCCCAACTGCAAGTGGACATGACCTCCTCGGCGTGGCGCACTGGAGCTGGCTAGGTGGACGAGCCTGGGCGGGTTGTACCGTGGCGGCGGTCGCAGTTTAACGTTTTCATTTATTTCAGACAGGATGCTTTGATTTAGGCTTCTGCCTTTGCACCCTTCTGATTTATGTTCACATGCTACTTCATTTATGCGTAATAAACATGCTGCTGATGATGATAATTGGGGTTTTAGTGCGCCGTAACGGCCTGGTTACATGGCGCCCATGGGCTTCCTTAGAAATGTGCTTCCAGCAAGTTTTACATCAGTCG
>VOPJ01016230.1:0-17089 GCA_014673585.1 Semibalanus balanoides | reverse complement strand
GTCTGCGCAATGTATGTCACTTACGCTCCACAATGCGTATAGCTTGGTGGAATCATACCAAATTTTGGTAGTCTTTATTTGTTATATACTGAAAGTACTGACCAGATAAAACACGTTTCGTGAAGTTCAGTCAATTTTGAGTAAATATCTATCAATTTTGAGCTTAATTTTATCTTTTTTAGGTTGTTTTCACCTTGATATTAGTTGCTATTGCTTTTAGTTAAAAACAAATACAATTAATATACTAATATATAGTCAGTATTAAAAGCTTCCCACTAAAAGATAGACGTGTCGGTGTAAACTTCTGAGGGGAGCTCCCGGTCGTGTAGCCTTGGCCTTGACACAATAGACTGATTGTTCCCAGTTTGAGTTGGTTACCCAGCTGTTTCAGGCTTGTGTCTCGAGGAACTTTGCTGTATACTGTCAATTGTGAGTGTTTTTCATCGCATGCGTTGTTCTCTCATTATAAGTAATTATTTTGTGAATAGTCACAAAACGTCAATCATTAGAGATAATGACTTAAACTTTGAGTCCTGCTGTCAACAGCGTTGAAAGCTTAAGTTTTAGTCTTGTATACCTATTTTTAAGGTTATTTAGGCTGATAAAATTTGCAGAATCCAAGTATAATCACTTAGAGAGGCTTGCAAGTTAGGTGTTCCTCAAACATTTTGCAAGCAATGGATTAATTTTTAGGGTGAATGAAATATCATTTTAAATTAATTCAATTATCGGGTGTGTATAAGGTAAACATCCACAACCAGGACCCAGGACACATTCTAATGCCAGACTGTTCATGCTATTGTTGGTAATGTAGTTTGTCAGTATCATCTACATGGTGAACAGCTTGTAATAAGCTATTTGCTGTGGTTATCATGGATTATCATGAGTTTGATCTCTGGTGTTAGGATGTTTGCATTATGGCTGTCTGCCCTACCTACTACATCAGATGGAAAACTGTGGCTGCTGCTTCTTGCTCATTTCCCCCACTTCACACTTGCTATCAGAAAGTGTCTCCTGGCTGTCTTTCTCTAGTTGAATATGGCTTCAGATGATGGCATCTTATGTTTTTGTAATGATTTTATGTTTATGTAATGATCTTATCTTTATGCTAATTGACAGCAGGGAAGCATTTTGTTAAACATAAATATTGACACAATTGAAAAGATCATGGTTAAGGTATGTCTTCTCTCCCATGCCAATATGTTACTTACAGAGGGCAGTGGAGGGTCTTTAGACTGTGAGTGTGGTCCTGCCCTTACCTCTGGTACCTACCAGTTTTGTAGCTCTTCTCTTGATTTTATCATGCAGTTTTTATCTGTAGAGCTTGTGCCCCAGGTTGAGTTCCCAAACTCCAAGTGAGGTCTAATCAGAGTGCAAGTATTGAATAGAAGAAGGAGAGGTAGTAGCCAGAAGGTCCCAAAATTTGTCGATTTGGGTGGGAAATGACACCCAACTGTGAATAATTTTCCACTCTCAAATTCATCCATTTTAGGCCCCCATGCATTTTCCACTCCAAATTATGAATTTGATATTGATTCTGATATAAATAAATACTGACCCCTAAAAATACATTATTCACATGAAAACCATTGCTTTTTCTTATTACAAACAGTTATCAATATCGTACCATTTTCTGCATTATTTTCCACTCTCATTCTATTTTTGGGCTTAACTTTTCCACTCTGACACCCAAGCAAAAATGGAATCTTGGGACACTGAGTACCATAAGTAAGGTATTATATAACTTCTGAACTATACCTTAGATCTGGTTAGCCCTTATAGTTGCTGGTGTGGGGTCAAATATATTTTAGGTTTCTGTCAAACAGGATTCCTAGGTTATCTTCCTTTTCCATTTATGCTTTTGGATGCCCAAAAATGGTGAAGCTGTGGTTGTGATACCTGAGGCCAACATTTATAACTTTGAACATGTAGAACTAAAACCATATGCATTTATCATTGCTGAATAGCTGTTGCCATGCCAAAGACCAATGTCTAACTTGATGCAGGTCCAGTCAAAGGTTATATATATATAGCATGCTCAGAGTCTGCAGGACTGAAAATCCTACTTATCTACATTTTACAGATGATTTGCATTTTGCTATCACCAGGCTTGTCATTGATGCAGATTGCAAAGCATGAATGGCATCAGGGTCAGTGCTAATCCTTGAGGCACTCCACTTGTCATAGCATCCCAGATGGACTTTGCTTCTTCTACCCAAACCTGCTGGGATCTTCATGTAAAAAAATATTTGGATGAATCTCACAACCTTCCTGTCAAAAACCTAAAATGGCATGTGCTTTGATCTTTTCAATAATTTTAGAAGTTGATGTACATAGGAAGTAGTGTCGGCAGCAACCACCAACAAATTCAAAAACAGGCTTGACCGCTACTGGGCCGCACAGACGCTATCCTCCTCCATTTCCTAATAGTACTCAGCCAACTAAGATGTGGGCACTGAATAGACCCTGTGTCTAAACCAGCTCACTACTTCAACTTCAACTACATGACATGAGTGGGCTGACCATTCTCTCTATCACCTGCACCAAGGAATGCATGGCTTCCAATGGTTGTGAGCAAATGTGTAGGTCAAAAGCCATTCTGTATTGGGCTGAGCAGGTAGAGGGTAGTTAGATGCTGCATTATCCCATCATGATTAACTACTGTTTTTTCATGTGGATGCCCCACAACTTAGCAGTTTTGGTACCTGCAAGTCCAAATCATTATCAGTCTGCTTCTTATCACCTTTCATTGTCTGTGACATGACAATTTTACCAATAATAGCTGTTGAGCAGCAATCAAATGTATAACTCATAGGGTTTGCTATGGTTGTTTCTTTTCAATGGCTATATTGTCATCAAAAGCTTATGTGTTTCCAGCTTGTAATGAGCTAGGCTGCCTGGACCAGCACTATGTGGTGGCCGGGAGGTAGTGAGGGTGCTGAGGCTGCCGCCGAGGCAGTCGATGCCAACCCAGAAATGGAGGATATGAAGGAGCAGTTTGAGATGCAGCAGAACCTCATCAAACAGCTGAAGGACATGGTGAAAACTCACCAGACACAGCTGCAGGGAAAGGAACAGCCAGTCCAGGTCAGTCGCCTCTTGGGACATGTTTGTATGTCAACGCATACCTAAGGCCTCTGAAATCTGCATATATCATGTTAAACCATAGCATATCACTTGTTATATCATCGACTAGAAAAACAAAACTTTGCACATATTTGAATGTGGTGCTGCAGTCATTATTCATCCAGTCTTAGGGCAATCAAATTGTGTCAGTTTCTGTTGTTGACCGTGTCTGGCTGACACCGCATCTGTGTCCCTGCAGGGCCTGAATACAACTGGCACAGCGCAGAGCTGCTCCCAGCTGGTGTCGCTCAGTGAACAGGTGGCTGCTCTGGATGACGATGGAGCCGCCAACCAGAGCTCGGCGTCGGCCGCCGGCGCACAGCCCCGCCGACAGCGCATGCTCGAGATCAAACGACAGCTTGAGGAACAAAGGTCAGCGCTGGAAGGCGGAGGGGCAGGTCGGGAGGCGGGGAGGAGATCTGCAGCCAATGGCAGCTGTTTATACAACATTGACAGTTAATAGTGACAGGCGCGGCGCGAGCTATACTCGGTAACCATTGATCACTCTTAACGATAATTTTATTTTGAACTGATATTGCACATAGTCATTTTTCCCAACATTGTTGTGGTTTCCTTGTATTAATCTTCACGATTATCAAATATCAGGCATATATGGCTGATTCTATTTCTACTGTATCTGGACTACTGTAGCAGATCGCGATTAGAGAGCTTATTAAATGTAAGATGAATGGTATGAACGCGCTGATAGCTGTTTGTTACATATGATATTAGCATGGCCCTTGCGCAGAGATGACCCGCACAATCGTGAAGCGAACCCAATTTTCAAATGCTATCATCCGGCTCAACTCGCCACATCCATCACAATTACTTCCAACTTGCCAACGTCATCGAGAGAGAGAGAGAGAGAGAGAGCTTAACCGGCGTTTCTGCACGGCTGGTCCAGAGGCGAGCGGGCGGAGCGGGTGCGTGAAGCCGCGGGTTGACCATCGAGGCCATGGTACGCAGTCTGCAGTCGCGCATCGAGAACCCCGACTACCGGTACGACTCGTGTGACTCGGCAGAGTCCGGCTCCGACGGCGAGGTCGAGTTCGGGTCGTCGCCGAGGAAGGTAAGCTGTTGTTCTGTTATCATGCTCCTCTGATTTAGACCGTCTTTCCACCGTTTAATGGGCGATTCCAATATATGGCTTTTGTTGCGGCGCCTGAAGCCCAATCCGTCGACACGTGCTCCGAGCTGTCTGAGTTTAAAAGCGGTGGTGTAGATGTTTTTATCGATGGCGATTGACATTGCTATCTTCCTTCAGGCCTTATAGTTATTGCAACTAGTGTGGATTTGTCTGCTGCATTACTGGGCTTTATCATGTGCGCTCGGTTCAACTGAGGCACTGTTTATTGTTCCAACCTGCTTACCTGAGCAGCTCTTATGCTGATATATTTCCTCATTGGACTGGCACCTATCCACCTTAATCTGCATTTGATGCTGGCTTGCAGACGATAGTTTGCCAGATAATCATCGTTCTCTCGCCGGTGACCGCTGACGTTCACTCGTTCCCTCTGTTGTGCGCTCCGTAGTCGATGACTCTGAGCGACTCGGTGCGAGAAAAGCCTCCTGAAGAGCTGTACGGTGTCATCCTGGCAAAGGATAACCGCATATACGAGCTGTCCGACAAGGTTTCCCAGCTGGAAGCTAACGTCGTCGACCTCAAGGTAAGCTTATAGAAGTGTTGGCTGTGATAAATGAGGCATACTTGATTTGGCGATCATCACAGTATTTGCACCGATTGAGTTGCCTTCAGCAGTATTACTCTTGAATATATTATTGCATCTGCTTGTATATAGTTATCTTTAATTTGGAGTCTTTTCTCAAGGACAAGTTGAAGATGCTTGCTTAGAATACTGTGTGAGAAGTGTTTCTCATTTCCTTGACAGTACAACTCAATTTAGATGGCTATGCGTGGGATATTTCGATCTCATTTCTTGAAGTTTATAATGTTTCAGGACTCAGGTATTGTTCCAGCCTGTGGTTTTCAATTTTATATTATTGTTACAACCTTCTTCAGGAGACACTAGAAGAAATCTGTGACCTCAGCCTAATATGTTCCTCTCCTCTATACAGGGGACACTACTGGAGGAGTCTGATCTAACTTTCACCTCTTCTCTGTCCAGGAGACGCTGCAGGAGAAGGAGTCGGTAATCTCGGCCTAACCCGCCCCTCTTCTCTGTCCAGGAGACGCTGCAGGAGAAGGAGTCGGTAATTTCGGCCTAACCTGCCCCTCTTCCCTGTCCAGGAGACGCTGCAGGAGAAGGAGTCGGTAATCTCGGCGCGGACTGCGGCAGTGAATCTGGTGACGCGGGCGCTGACGGAGCGAGGCCAGGTGACGATGGACACGCTGGACGAGACACGCCAGCAGATGAGGGAGATGCAGGAGGCGTTCGCAGTGCACGAGGCCGACTGGGGGGTGCGGGAGGAGAAGTTGACCAAGCAGCTGCAGACCGCCAATGAAGCGTGAGTCCGTAGATAGAGCTGGGATTACGAGGGCACATAGTGCTGACCAGTTGTGCTATTGCGAAACCCCAATAACGACAGAAAGCAGGGGCCAATATTGGCATTGAGCCTATAGAATGGTTGAATATCTATAATCTAACGATTGAGAGGTGGTATACGGTATGGAGAAGTGCATTTCTGAAATGTAATTTTAGGTGTTTTGCTGGTTTTGTGTTTTGGTTGTGTTTTGTGTTTTTATGGTGTCGCAACTCCGGGGTTACTGTGCTTTGGTTTAATTGTTTTGCAGCTGTCAGAGAGTTCTGTGTTGATTTTATACCGAATGTTGTTGCACGATGCATCTTTATGTTATAATTACCGTGTGCCATTGGATTCACAGGCTAGAAACAGCAGAAGAAAATTGCAAAAAGATTGAAGCTGCCAATTTGATTTGGGTCTTGCAATGGAATTTGCAGGAGAAACTCGTGAAGCTCCAGGCCTCTGCCAAAATTGAGGTATGTACCTTCTCCGGACGTCAGAAGTGTAGCCATGATATTTGTTATCACAGGTGTAAATCTTTCATCGATTCTCTACGATTAGCTAGATTCTCTATAATACTATGTGGATAATCTTCGTATATCTTTGACGCCAAATCGTGACATTTCTGTACGTTTGACACCACGTCGGCGCTGTTTCTCAGTCTGGCCGCGCGGCGGCGCTGGAGTCTGAGCTGGCCGCCGTGAAGCGGGAGCTAGCCGACTCGCAGAAGATGGTGTTCAGGGTGAAGTCGCAGAAGCGGCAGCGACTCGGCCAGCTGGAGGGCGAGGCCGGGCAGCTGTCGGAGCGCTGCGCCGAGCTGCAGCAGCTCAACGCGCAGCTGCAGGCGCAGCTGGCCGAGCGGCCCGACACCGCGCCGCTGGAGGCAGAGCGCGACCGTCTGCAGCAAGGTGCGTGACGGGCACCGGACACTCATGGAAGCGCAGATATAGATAGAGGGGAGGGAAGTCTGCCAATACCACGATCTGCGTGACGGGCACCGTACACTGGAAGCGCAGTTATAGATAGAGGAGAGGGAAGTGTGCCAATACCACGATCTGCGTGACGGGCACCGTACACTGGAAGCGCAGTTATAGATAGAGCTGAGGGAAGTCTGCCAATACCACGATCTGCGTGACGGGCACCGTACACTGGAAGCGCAGTTATAGATAGAGCTGAGGGAAGTCTGCCAATACCATGATCTGCGTGACGGGCACCGTACACTGGAAGCGCAGTTATAGATAGAGCTGAGGGAAGTCTGCTAATACCACGATCTTGAGGACATCTCACATTACGCTTTAATCTAGGGGTCGTAGACGAATCTAAGCGTGACATTGTGTTGATGAGGCTTTGATGATTAAGCCAGACGAGATTAACTTCAATGTTAGCTCCCAGGTGGCTGCGTTGAAGGGTACGGATGTTGCTATCATATTTCCGTATAGCTCATTTATCTACATTTTGTCCACTCCATCACCGCCTGTAACTCCGCTCCCGGCCGTCTTCAGAGTCTCTGGAGCGTCTGGCGGAGCTGACAGCTGTCACCGAGAAGCTGTGTCAGATGGAGCGGGCCCACGCGGAGACGGTCGGCCAGCAGACGGTGCTGGAGATGACGACAGACGAGCTTCGTCACCAGCTGCGCACCAAGGATGCGCAGATAACGGAGCTGGAGGGCACGGTGAGTGGATAGGGGGGGGGTGAGCAGCAGGAGAGCGGGTCTGTGAGGGACGGGCTGGTGCAACAGGCGTGATGTGAAGGGTGGATAGATAGACGCATACAGATGTACATGTATTCTTTCTTGACTCGACATGACTTTATAAGTGCAAGTGCAATGAGCGCATCAACGCAAATGCGTTTGTAACGCGGCGCCGTTTGCTCATTGACGTGATGCATCTCTTGCATGCATTTTGGTTCCGTCTCAGTTTGTGGTACCGTCAGCTACACAATACATACACCCATAATATGCCCAACACGTGCTCATAAATTCGCACGCATTCACATTATGCCAACATACATGCATATGATCATCGATCATCATCATTATATCATCGATGATATTCTTTTGATGGTTATCCAAGTTGATAAAACATGGAAGCGTACCTCTTTATAGAACAGTAAAATGTAGAATTGTACCGGAAATGCACTTTGTCGGCCTGCTCGATGAAACCCTTCTATGCACTCTAATCAATTTTTGTAATGACTCTGTTCCGCATTTCCCCAGATCGAGGAGCTGACGTCTGCCTCTGGGGAGTCTGACGCGCTCGTCTCGAAGCTGACCGCGGAGAAGGCGAACCTGGAGCAGCAGACCTCGGACCTGACGGCAGCGCTGGAGGAGACGCGCCGCAGTCTGGAGGAGGCCGAGCGAGATCTGGAGAGGAGCTCTGCCAACCGGGCGGAGATGGACGGGAATCGGACGGAGGCGGAGACGCAGCTAGCGGAGACGGAGGTCAGGCTGGCAGAGGCGGACTCCAAGCTTGTGAAGATGGGTGCTATACTGGCAGGGACAGAAGCCAAGCTAGCTGAGAAGGACGCCAACCTAACGGATACCGAGGCGCGACTAGCAGGGGCAGAAGCCAAGCTGGCAGAGACAGACGCGAAGCTGGCAGAGTTGGAAGCCAAGCTGGCGGAGGTGTCTGCTGAGGCAGAGGATCATCTTACCAGACGAGAGGCAGCCGAGGCGGAGCTGAGTACCATCAGAACCAGTCTACAGGAAAGCACCGCTGAGCTGGCCGAGATGCGAGGGAAGTCCGACGTGGGCAGTGGAGAGCTGGCTGAGCTCAGGACTCTGGCCGGCAGACAGCCGGTGGACCTATCGGCTGAGACGCTTCTCAAGGAATCGACCACCTCAGAGGCGGGTAGCCAGTACGACCTGATGTCTACATCAGAGGCGGGCAGCCAGGCGGAGAGAGAGACGTCGGAGGCGGGCAGTCAGGCGGAGAGAGAGACGTCGGAGGCGGGCAGCCAGGCAGCGAAGGTGACGTCAGAAGCTGGCAGCCAGCACCAGACTGAGGCGGACGGTGAGGCGAAATGCAGACGTCAGAGGCGGGCAGCCAGGCGGTGAAGGTGACGTCAGAAGCTGGCAGCCAGCACCAGACTGAGGCGGAGCGAACTGTGGCGGAGGTGTACAATTCCGAAGATGCCGGGGAGACTGGTCACGTGATGGCAGAGGAGTCTTCTGGCTGGGACGATTGGCCTGCGGTGGGAGAGTCTGTGGCAGAACCAGCCGACCCCAGCTCTCTGACCACTCTACAATCTCGGCTGGAGGTGCTCACCACCGATCTGGAGACCTCCCGGCGACTGCTCCAGGAGAGCCGCGCCGAGTGCGTTACACTGCAGCAGGAGAACGCCCGGCTCCAGGAGGCGGAGCGCAGCCTGCAGCAGGAGACGGCAGCAGCTGCAGCAGGAGGCTGAGGGCCTTGCAGAATGAGCTGCGGAGGTCAGGAAGAGCTGGTGTCCGAACTGCAGTGCGGTAATAAGCAGCTGCTTGACAAGCTGGAGACTGAGAAGGGTCAGCAGGAGGTGGAGCCGGCTGAAGCGACCGAGACTGCCGCCGACCAGTCTCAGACAGACCTCAAGAAGATGGTGAAGAAGCTGAAGACCAAGTTGAAGCAGGAGCTGAAGTCAAAGTCAGCGCTGGAGGAGCAGATTGGCGTGCTGAAGTCGCGGGTGACTGACCTGCAGGCGAGTATTGCAGAGATGGAGCGGGCGTCCGCAGCGGTGGAGGTGTCGAAAGCGTCGGCGCTGGAACAGGAGCGGGAGGTGAGGCTGGCGGCGGACCGGCAGCTGGGCGAGGCGTGGTCGGCTAGTTCGAATGCCGCGCAGGAACCAACGTTGGAACGTGCCGAGGCGAATCTGCAAGCAGCAGCTGTGGAGTCCGGAGCGTCGCCAGCGGCGCCTGCTGCCACGCCAGACCAGCAGAAGGTAAAGCTGATGAAGGCTAAGCTGCGGAAGGAGCTGCAGGCGAAGGCCGAACTCCAGAAACAGCTGTCTGAGCGCGATACGAGTCTGAATGAAGCACACCGCGAGCTGCAGGAACGCGACTCAACACTCTGGAAGAGATGCGTGCCCAAATGTCCGAAGCGAGAGGACAGCCACTGGAGCAGATGCGCGCTGAGCTACCTGAACTTGAAACGACTCTGGAGCGGCTCAGATCCGGAAGCTGGAGGAAGCCCGTGACAGTCTAGCGAAGCAGGCGGCCAGCGAGGAGAGACCTGGAGAGCCGCCTGCAGCCTCTGCAGGCGCAGCTGAGTGCCGCAGAGGCTGAGCTGGTCCCGCTCCAGCCTGCGTCGTGACGATGAGCGGGAGCTGGCGTCGGAGCTGTCCGCCGCCGCGCAGACCCTGCTGGAGCAGACGCCGTCCCTGCTGGGCGTCCTACCGGCCGACAGTCCGTCTGTCGCCGCCTGGGAGACTGTGCAGCAGGAGCTGACCGCCTGCCTGTCGGCCTGGGACGCGCCGCCGCGGCTGCCGGCCCGCTGCGCCCAGCTGGCCGAGGCCGTCCGCCTGCTGGTGCGCGCCGCCTCCGAGCAGCGGACTGCCAGCCACCGCGACCCGTTCGAGCTGTTCCCGCCGCTGCGCGACCGCAGCTTGTCGCAGAGCTCGCTGCTGAGTGAGCGCTCCGACTCTGCTCGCAGTGAGCCGCCCGGCGCGGATGGGGAGAGAGACGCGCTGCTGCTGAAACAGCAGACCCGGCTGAAACAGCTGGCGACCGCCGTCCGACGCCGTACTGCTATGAGGGACGAGGCGCTGGCGAGAGTGAAGGAGTTGGAGGAGGAGGCAGAGAAGCTGCGAGCGCGACTAGAGGAGGTGGAGAAATCCGAGAGCACCACGACTCTGGTGCAGGAAGGTGCTGCTGAGGACAGAGAAAAATGGGAGGTGGAGATGGCGGAGAAGGATGGTAAAATCGCTGCTCTACAGGAACTGGTTAACAAGCGACAGGATGCAGAGGAGAGAGTCGCAGTGAATGTCTCCGCCATGGTTGATGAGCTGAAGGAGAAGGACGAGAAAATCGCCAGTTTAGAGGCGCTTATCAGTGATAAGGAGAACAAGGACGAAAGTGACGTCGTTAATCTCTCTGCCGTGGTAAGCGAGCTGAGGGCAGCATTGGACGCGCTTTCAACCGAACGGAACGACCAGGGCGAGCAAATCGCCAGTTTGGAGGAAATCCAGAAAGGTAAGGACGACAAGATCCGTTACCTCCTGGACGAGCTGACCGCGAAGGAGGAGGCCCTGTCGCTGGCCACCGATCGTAAGGAGAACAAGGACGAAAGTGACGTCGTTAATCTCTCTGCCGTGGTAAGCGAGCTGAGGGCAGCATTGACGCGCTTACAACGGAAACGAGGAAAATGACCAGGACGAGCAAATCGCCAGTTGGAGGAAATCCAGACGGGCAATGACGCAAGAATCCGCCTACTTCTGGACGAGCTGACGCGAAGGAGAGGCCCCCCCCCAGTTTTTTTTTTGTTTTTTTTTTTTTTTTTTTTTTTTCCCTTTTGTTTTTTTTCCCCCTTTTTTTTTTTTTTCCGCCCCCTTTTTTTTTTTCTTTTTTTTCTCGCTTGCCACCATCGTAAGGAGAACAAGGACGAAAGTGACGTCGTTAATCTCTCTGCCGTGGTAAGCGAGCTGAGGGCAGCATTGGACGCGCTTACAGCCGAACGAATTGACCTGGACGAGCAAATCGCCAGTTTGGAGGAAATCCAGACAGGCAAGGACGATAAGATCCGCTACCTCCTGGACGAGCTGACCGCGAAGGAGGAGGCCCTGTCGCTGGCCACCGATCGCAGCGCTGCGCTGGAGATCCGCGTGGCGGCGCTGTCGTCGGAGCTGTACCAGATGCAGGCAGATATAGCCAGTCTACAGGCTCAACAGACTGCGTCTGACATCCTCTCGGCGCTCACCGAGCTGCCCTCCGGCCCTGCCGAGCCGGAGGCCCAGCTGACGGTGGGCTGCAGCGCGCGGGAAGACGCCGGCGCTGGTGTCTGATGTCCGGACTCTGATGCAGCAGCTTGCGGGCCGCTTCCGGCCACCGAGGCGACCACCGCTTTCCGGTGCCGCACGGGATGGATGTGTGAGCCTTGCCGTCCAGCGGCTCAGAGGGACACCCGCGCGATTCGTCCGAGGACAACTGGTCCATTGTGGATGAGAGGCCCGGCTCGGGCGCCGTCTCCCCGCCCGCCGCTGCCGCGACCACCGGGGACGCAGCGGCGGCCGCCAAGAACGCCAGTCCTTCGTCCGAGGCTTCTGAACCGGTCACCGTGGTGGCTGCTTCATTGGACTGGGGTGGTGCCGGGTGGGACGTCTGGGGTATGACGGACGCGGAGCAGACCGACGTCTCGCTGTCCGCCCCACCGGCTGAGGAGGTGTCGGCCACCCCGGCCGTCCCCGCCCCGCTGCCGGGGAAGGACGGCGCCCCCGCCCCGGTGACGACGGACGCCGCGCCGCCGGCCGAGGTGTCGCTGACGATGACCGCCGGTGACAGCTGGGGCTGGTCGGCCGGGGAGGATGAGGAGGAAGCTGACGGGCAGGCAGTCACCGGGCTGCCGTCTGGCCAGTGGGGCTGGGGTGAGGACGCTGGCTGGCCGCGCGGTGACCAGCCGCCCTCCGAGGCGCTGCGGCTCGGCAATACTGAGATAGTCTCTCAGCACGTGCTAGGTGCGGCGGAGGCGGCGCCGGCAGTGTCGGCAGCAGTGTCGGCAGCAGGGGCGGCGGAGGAGAGGGAGGGTTCGGTGTCGGCAGACGCGCTGGCGGCGGAGCTGACTGAGGTTCGAGCGCTGCTGCTCGCCACTCAGGTGGAAGTGAGCGCCTTGGCCGAGGAGCGCGCCAGGCTGCTGCATCAGGTGGAGGCCGAAGGTGTAGAGGAGACGACGTCGGCTGAGCCGGAGGCGAGTCGGGAAGATCCAACGAAGGCATCGGAAGCGGTAGAAGCGGCTGCTCATCTGGAGGACGCTCTAGCCGAGGTGAACCGTCTGCGAAGCCAGCTGACCACGGCTGACAGCGAGCGAGGCGCGGCGGATCGTACTATGGAGGACCAGCGAGTGGACGCTGGTCACCAGTGGTCAGTGCTGAATCATGAGATCTCCGCCCTACGTGACGAGCTGGAAAGCACCGTGTCTGACCTGACTGAGCTCAGGCAGCAACTGGAGACGGCCGAGACCGAGATGGCCGAGTGCGAGCAGCGCTTTGTTGTCAGCCAGCAGGAGTCCGACCGGCTGACGCAGGAGACGCACGCTCTGCGCGTTTCCCAACTGGAAACAGAGCAGCAGCGACAGGCGGCCGAGCGGCGGGCGGAGAAGGAGCAGACGGCGGCAGCGGCGGCTGTACTGCTGGCGGAGCGGACCTTGGGCGAGCTGCGGACCGCGACAGCTGAGGTGGAGAGACTGGAGGAGGAGGTGAGAAGAGCGAGGGTGGAGAGCGACGCGGCCGGACAGAGAGCTGCTGACGGGGCAGCGATGGAGCGAGAGGGTGCCGCTGCAAGGGCGGGGAGTGAGGCTGCATTCCAGCAGGCGGCGGATAATGCGAAGAGGTTGGCGGAGGAGCTTGCCTGGGTCAGGCATGAAAGTGAAGCTGCGAACCAGAAGGCAGCTTATGATGCTGAGAGGCTGGAGACAGATCTAGCCTCCGCCAAGCAAGAGAGCGAAGCTGCGATGCAGTGGGTGGCTGCCGATGTTGAAAGACTGGAGAGGGAGCTTGCCTCTGCAAGAGAGGAGCATGAGACCGCTATGAGGAAGGCGGCTACCGATTTGGAAAGAATGGAGATGGCGTTGATCGCCGCGACAGAAGAACCTAACTCCGCGACCCAGAGTGCAGCTGCTGATGCGGAGCGGCTGGCGAGAGAACTGCTCTCCGCCCGAGAGGACGCTGCAGCCGTCGCCCAGAAGGCGGCCACCGATCTGGAGAGCATGGGACGGGCATTGGTCACTGCCAGGGAGGAGGCGCAGAGGGCGGCGGCTGACGTGGAGAGACTGGAGCGAGAGCTGGCCTCTGTCAGGTCAGAGGCTGCGTCAATCCCCGCTGCTGTGGCGTCTGCTCCGACCTGGGAGGACGGCATCGTTCCTTCTGCGGGGCCGGATTCACAGGTGACCGGTGGAGCAGATACCATGATGCCGCAGTACGCTGCCGCGGTGGCGACTGCGCCGGCGGCTGCTGACTTCGGGTACCCGCAGCAGCAGGAGGGCTTTATCGAACAAGAGGTGACCCAGCAGTATGCCACCCAGTCTTCCGTGCCTCCCGTCAGCCAAGGTACTGACCAGGGAGAGCAGCACACGGCGGTGTTTGGCTCAGAACAGCCTCAGGCCGGGTCATATTTCGGACAAGAACAGGAGGCGTACAACCGTAGCATGCAGTTTTCTGATCAATCGCAGGGTCAGACTGGGGGCTATTTTGGCTCTGATCAGCAAGCAGAAGCCGGGCAACAGCTAACTGAGGGTCATCCCGCGCATACAGTATACTTCAACCAGGACAATCAGGAAGCGGCTGGATACTTTGCTCAAGATAGTCAGTATCCTGTGGACTACTCTGGCCAGCAAGCGCAGCCAACGGGAAGCTACTTCGACCAACAAAACAACCAACAGATGGGAGCCTACTCCAACCAAAACAACCAACAGACAGCAGCGGACGCCTTTGGCCAGAGTGGCCAGACGGCTTCCTACTTGGAGCAGCACCAGCAGAGTGCTGCTTCTTTCTTCGACCAGAGCCAGCCGCAGACCGGAGCGTTCTTTGGCCAGCCTGCTCCACATCCCCAGCAGCCGCAGCACGCTCCACACAGCGCGCCTGGCTTCCTGGAGGAGCCGGCGGCGCCGTCACAGTCTCACCAGCAGCTGGAGGCGTCGGGGGCCGCGGCAGAGTGGCAGCCGTCTGTGGCCTACCCTCCGGCGGCGGAGCCGGCGCCGGTGCCCATGTTTTCCATGTTCGGCGGCGCCCAGCCTGCGGATCCGTTTGCGGAGATGTGGCCGGCGCAACCCGCCCAGCCTGCTTCGCCTCAGCCTGCTGTCCAGCCTGACGTTCAGCCTGCCGTTCCGCCTGCTGTTCAGTCTGCTGCGCCGCCTATGGAGAGCGCCCCGGCTGCTGATGTCAGTCATACTGCGGCTGACACCCCGTCCGCCGCCGAGACTCCGGGTGAAGAGCTGGTTCTGACTCGCAGCGAGCGAGATGCCCTGCAGCAGCAGCTGGAAGCCGCTGTACGTGAGCGGCAGGAGCTGCAGGAGCGACTCCAGGCGGTGGAGCCGGCCGCCGACTACCAGGAGCGCCTGGAGGCGGCGCTGCGTGAGCGGCAGGAGCTGCAGGAGCGACTCCAGGCTAGTGCTGACCACGAGGAGCGTCTGAACTCGGCCCTGACTGAGCGGGACGAGCTGCGGCTGCGGGTTCAGGACCTGGAGGTGACGGGAGAACAGCTGCGGGAGGCTCTCCGGGAGCGCGAACTGGTCGAGAACGAGCTGAGTGATGCCCGCCGAAAGCTGCAGACTGTTCGTCACGGTCTGCAGCAGGCGGAGGAGAACGTCCAACACCAGCTGAACATGCAGGCGCTGGAGTCTGAAACGAAGGTTGAGCAGCTGGAGCTGAGGATTGCCGACCTGGAGCCTCTTCAAGCGCGGCTGGAGGCGGCGGAGAGACAGGTGGAGGAGAGGGAGGCCCAGCTGGAGAGTGTCACAGCGGAGAAACAGCGGCTGCAGCAAGTGGAGCAGGAGTTGGAGCGGAGCAGGGCGATGCTGGAGGCTGTCAGTGCCGAGAAGGAGCAGTTGGAGAGGCAAGTGACGGCACCACCGTCGGCGCCGCCAGTGGAGGAGCCGGTTATTCAGGCAGCCACGCATGTGATGTCCGCGGCACCACCACCGGCTGCCGCCGCCCCGGCGCCGCCCGCCAGCGGGCTTCAGTTCGCATCAGCCCTGTTTGGCGCGCCGGCGGCGGCGGCCCCCGCTGCTGACTTCCTGGACAGTTTCGGTCTGGCGCCGGCCGCGGCTCCCCAGCCGCCACCAGTCGCCCCGCCGGCACCGGCTGCTGTCGAGAAGACACCAACACTGGCTGAGGACATCGCCGAGCAGCTCACGTTGCTGCGCTCCGAGACGGACCAGATGCGCGCCCGTCTTGCCGAGGCGGAGCCGGCGGCTGCCCGCTGCCGGCAGCTGGAGGCTGAAGTGGAACGACTGAGACAGGAGGTCACTGGGAACGAGCGAGGCGAGGCAGCGGAGCTCGAGTCGGCTGCCGCGGAGAACACCACGCTCTGGGAGCGTATCAACAGCATGGAGCAGCACGAGGCGGCTGGGGTGAGAGTGGCTTCCGAGGAGAACGTCGCACTTCGAGAGACCGTCTCGCGTCTGGAGCAGGAAGTGACTGCTCTGAAGGAGGCAGAGACGGAGACCGATGCTCTTCGAGAGCGACTCTTCGCTCTGGAGAGCGAGTCGGCGACTCTTTCGGCTCGCCTGGAGGCGGCCGAGGCCGAGAAGGCGGCGCTGCAGGCGGTCGTGAGTCATCTCGAGGCGACAGCAGCAGAACGTGCCGCCAGCGAGCCGGCCGGGTCGGCTGCCTCGCCGGAGATAGCCGAGCTGCATCGCCAGCTGACCGAGTCTCAGCAATCGTATGCGGCTCTGCAGGCGGAGAAGGCAGCGGCCGATGACGAGCTAACAGCCACCAAAACTCAGCTGCAGCAGTACATCGACTACTGCAACTACTACGCGGCGTACTACGCGCAGGATCCGGCGGCGCAGCAGGCGGCGCAGGCGCAGACCGATCCAGCGGCGGCAGAAACCGCTCAGCAATACGACGCTACCGAGCAGCCGGCGCAGGCCGCCGCCGCCACTCAGGAGCAGCCCAGTTGTTGGTCAGCTGACCCCGCCGCCTCGGCCGCCCAGTACGAAGCAGCCGCTCCGAGCCTGGTTGTGCCTGAGCCGATACCGCAGCAGTTGACCGGGTCAGAACTCTCCACCGTCAATCTGTTCTCGCCGGCGATGTCGGAGGAGGAGACTCAGGACCCTATGTCGGACGCGGCTGTCGCCGACGCCGTCGTCTCGGCCGCGCAGAGCGTCATTCCATCGGTGCTGTCCTTCTTCGGAGGAGGCAGCGGCGGGGCTGGGGCTGGCAATGCGGGAGGAGCAGCTGGAGCGGGCGTGGACCAGCAGAGCGAAGTCCAGCAGAAGCTGGAGCAGCTCCGAGCGGATAACGAAACTCTCCGCGCGCGCGTCTCCGAGCTTGAACTATCTCTATCAGCGAGCCGCGCGGCTGTGGCAGACCCGCTGGTGGCGCCTACTTCGAGCCCCTTCCTGGAGGAGGCTGGCTCTCCGCCGCCGCTGCGCTCCGAGTGGGGCTGGCAAGAGTTCACTCCGGCGCTGGAGGCGGTCACGCCGCCCCCGTCCGAGGCGTCCTCGAGACCCTCAGAGCTGGAGCGAGTCTCGGTCGAGCTACAATGGGAGAAGGAGAAGGTGGCTCGGCTGGAGGCGGCCGCAGCCGAGCTCTGGGAGCAGCCGGTCGCGGACGGCTCAAACAAGCTGGCTGACGTGGT
>VOPJ01016224.1:0-17091 GCA_014673585.1 Semibalanus balanoides | reverse complement strand
CAGCCGCTTCTCCTGTTCGAGACAGAACATGACGAGCGGCAACACGAACACCATCGTCTTGCCGCTGCCGGTCGTGGCGATGCCGATGATGTCCCGCCCAGACAGCCTGCCAGACAGACAGACGAACATGCGGTCAAGTACAGGGGGACAGCCAGCCAGGGAGGGCGGTGGTGAGGGGACAGAATGTCAGCAGGGATCAACGCATCAATCATCGACGGCCTCGGCCGACACCATGATGTAATACCATGACGGCATGGGCCAGTCACCATCACGTAAGGTTACTGAACGCAGAAACGATACGGAACAAGAAGGCAAAAGGCACCAAAAGCACTATAATTGAAAGATGATGCGGTATAGAACTGCTCGTATAGACAATCGGACCATACGGTAAATAAGAGTTTCCCGGCTTGGACATGACCTGTTCTCGACCTGTAGTTTAGTAAGGCGGCGCACACACAGTTTATATATTTACGTTACGATACAACAGGGGTGTCTCCAGCGGGGAGGACTCCCCCCGATGCTCGTTTGACCCCTAATAATTAGAGGATTTTGACATTAGCCATAACAGGGATGGAGGAACACATAGCCACCCCTCACTCCATTTTGCCATGCCCCTGCGATCCACCCAGTGGTGCTATACGACTACAGTACACAACCACACCTAAAAACTCCGACGCTAGCGAGAATCGAACCCGCAACCCATCCCACTCTCCTCTCCCGACACATCCACTTCCCACCTCACTACTCACACTGCGGGCAGACCCTGGATCTGAATCGGAGATGGCGTCAGGATGCTCTTCTTACGCAGCATCTTGAGGACTGCCGGGGGAAACTTCATCTGCTCGAAGGTCTTCAGCGGCGGAGGTACGTCCTCGCCGTCGACGAGGATGTGGTGGCGGCGGCGGACGCGGTCGTGGCGCTCCTGCGGCATCTCACAGACGGCAGACGGCGGCCGCCAGCTGACCAGGGAGAGCAGGGCAGGTCAGACGGGTCAGACGGGTCAGACGGGTGGCGGGGCAGGTCAGACGGGTCAGACGGGTCAGACGGGTCAGACGGGTCAGACGGGTCAGACGGGTCAGACGGGTCAGACGGGTGGCAGGGCAGGTCAGCAGGACAGGACAGCAGAGCAGGTCAGCCGGGCGGCAGGGTCGCAGGGCGGCAGGGCAGGGTAGATGGCCAGGTCAGTTAGAAGGTATGAAACAGGGAGTCAACTACGCGACGGTACTCATTGCGTTTCAGCGTAATTATCATTCAGACGAAGCTATTTCGAAAAACCCTAAGAAACAATCATGATAATTCCACTACGACATGTCAACAAAATTACAAACCACATCGAACCATTTAATCCACTGTAACAATATCAGTTAAATGGGTATTGACAAACCGAGATATTGATTGAGAAAACAAAATAAAACAGTATGTGGTCATCTAATTGGTTGGGTTCAGGTCGACACCTCTTACCTAGTTTTGATGAGCTCCGTGTACCTACATTCACCTGGTTTTATGGGATCGGTGCGCCTCCACTTGGTTTTGATGGGATCAGGAGTTTTATTCTCACTTGGTTTTGCTGAGATCGAGAGTTTCATTCTCACCTGGTTTTGATGTGATCTGGGTAATGATCTCACCTGGTTTTGATGTGATCGGGATTTTTCATTCTCACCTGGTTATGATGGGTTTAGGAGTCAGTACTGACAATCTTACCTGGTTTTGATGGGATCGGTGTACGCGACGCCCATGGCCAGCTCGGCAGCGGCCATCAGCGCCCTCTTCTCCGCCACGCTGTCCAGCAGCTTCTGCTCCTCCTTCAGCTGCTTCTCGATGATGCTCTCCTTCTTGGCTGCCGGTGGAGGACGGGAGTTCAGAGCACAGTTCACACCAGCAGACCGACATAGCAGAACAGATCCCATATGGCAGACCGACATAGCAGAACAGATCCCATATGGCAGACCGACATAGCAGAACAGATCCCATATAGCAGACCGACACAACAGAACAGATCACATATGCGTTTCACCAGCTGACGTGAGATTTATCAGCACCGACTAGGTACTGAACAGATGGTATATGGCGACGGTCGGGATGACATTGACATATTTCATCAATAGAGAAAATGTCGTAGAACGCACAATTAACAATAAGTCACGGCTGTCGTGACGTAGTAGTGGCGAAAGTTCAAACACGACAAAGCAAAATTATACATTTTGTAACTAGGAAATGCAAACAAACAACAGCTAGCCCCACAACTTTTTATAAACTAGCCCCACAACTTTTGCTCAATCGTTTGAGTCATAACTTCTGAGTCAGGACACACGCAGGCCATTTATTACTCGGCGTTGACGCCATCACCATGGCGAGCCGCACCTTCAGCCTGCTTCTTCAGCTCTGTGTGCTGATCCAGCAGTGAGATGTTGGCCTTCCTGGCCGCGGCCTGGACGTCCTCCTCCTCGTCCTCCTCCTCCTCCTGTTCCTGCTTCTCCTGCGAGGACCCAGCGTCCGACTCCCGCTCCACCTCACTGGAGCGGCCGCTGCGTCGGTCCTCATCCTGAAGCTGTTCAAGAAGAAGGCACAGTGTCAGCTGGAATCAGGGTCCTCATCCTGCAGCTGTTCAAGAAGAAGGCACAGAGTCAGCTGGAGTCAGGGTCCTCCTCCTGCAGCTGTTCAAGAAGAAGGCACAGTGTCAGCTGGAGTCAGGGCGAAGGCCTGACATCGGTCACACCGTCATACCTCAAGCGGCCGTGTTAGAGGGGAACCCGGAACAATCTGGCGCAGTGGACTCGTAAGTTATTCGATTTCTGTGCCGGGGACCAGGGTTCAAAGCCCCGGCAGGCCTTTGAAAAAGTAGTCACGGCCCCCATATCCCTCGAAACAGGGTGAGAGTTCTAGTTGACGCCTTGGTCCCAAGAGAATATGATGCTTGGTCCACAAATTAAACCAAAGGTAATGTTAGACGTCATAGCATGACGATGCGTCGCACTCGCCACCAGGGCGTCGTCCAAAATCAGGGGTGGAAACTCACGTTCTCCATTCTCCCCAGTGATAGTGGAAGGAATCCCTCAGCACCCTGAATCGCACTTTAAGCACCCCAGCTTTGATTTTTTTTTTTGGTCTGAGTAATTTTGCTCTCTAGTCTCTCCATTTGAAAAAGGCTCTGTTTCACCTGATTCTAAAGACACTGTAGTTGAAAACACAGTCTCGTTTTCCAAACAAGGACTTAATAACCGGGCGGGCGCGAAACGCCCATGAAGTTTCTTGTCAACTTACTAGAATATGAATATATACCCACTTGAATCAGCAACAGATACCACTTACAAATCAGGTAATGATACTTTCCAAGCAAAATGTTTTAATAAAATGCCAATGTCAATTTTCGCAACAATAAAATTGTACTCGCTTACGCCATGGATTTTTAAATAGGTTCCTGGACCAGGTCATGGGAACGAGAAAT
Organism: Semibalanus balanoides; assembly: GCA_014673585.1. NCBI lineage: Eukaryota > Metazoa > Arthropoda > Thecostraca > Balanomorpha > Balanidae > Semibalanus > Semibalanus balanoides. The sequence continues at coordinate 13,646 of VOPJ01016224.1, read as the reverse complement.
CCACACCACTGCAGCACCCTGCCTCGCACCCTCAGCACCCTGCCTCGCAGTGTTCCAAAATTGGTTGATTTGGGTGGGAGGTGACACCCAACTGTGAATAATTTTCCACTCTCATTCTGCATTTTAGGAAAGCATTTTCCACTCCAAAAATTATGAAATTGTGATGATTGATTCGTGATATAAATGAAAAAGTTGATAAAGAAATACATTGAGTTCAATGGAAAACCATTGCTTTCATAATTTCAAAACGGTTTAATAAATATTTACCGATTTTCTACATAGATTTTCCCGCTCTCATGCGTCTTTTGGGGCTAAAATTTTAAATCGTCTGACACCCAAGGCCAAAATGGAATCTTGGGACACTGCTTGCCTCGCACCCTCAGCACCCCTGCTCGCCACCCTCACACCTCACACCCTGCCTCGCACCCTCAGGCACCCTCCAGCACCCTGTCTCGCACCCTGCATCCCACCCTCAGCACCCTGCATCGCACCCTCAGCACCCTGCTCGACCCTCAGCACCCTGCCTCGCACCCGCGGCACCCTGCTCGCACCCTCAAGCACCCTGTCTCGCGACCCTCAGCACCTGCCTCGGCACCCCTCAGCAACCCTGCCTCGCACCTCAGCACCCTCTGCCTGCGCACCCTCAGCACCCTGCCTCGCACCGCTCCAGCACCCTGCCTCCACCCTCTAGCACCCTGCCTCGCACCCTCAGCACCCTTCCTCGCACCTCAGCACCCTGCTCGCACCCCTCAAGCACCCTGCCTCGCACCCTCAGCACCCTGCCTCACACCCTCAGCACCCTGTGCGCACCCTCAGCACCTGCCTCGCCACCCTCAGCACCTGCCTCGCACCCTCAGCACCCTGCCTCGCACCCTCTAGGCCCACCCTGCGCTCACACCCTTCAGCACCCCCTGTCTCGCCACCCTCAGCACCCTGCCTGTCGCACCCTCAGCACCCTGCCTCGCACCTCAGCAACCCTGCCTCGCCACCGCTCAACACCCTGCCCTCGCACCCTCAAGCACCGCGTTGGATTGCGGCCGCGTGTTCTGGTCCCGGTACTTTGCTCTTTCAATGAGTTACTCCCGTTTGTGCCTCAGCCCTTCGGGTCAAAAGCTAATCCCCGGTCATGCTGCGGCCGCATTCCCCCGTGGAGGTGCAAACTTTGCACAAACTGAGTTATATTCTGGACTCTCTAGAATTATACCGTAGATTATTAAATATAATTACATTAATCCAAGTAATAAAGTAACGTACCACGCTTAAATTATACCCTCTTATATTCTGTAGCGCAAAGAATATAACTTATTCTGGGGTTCAGAATATAAACTCATTTGTGAACAAAAGTTTGGCATCTCAACTGGTGTTTACTTCGGCAGCGTTCGCTGAACCCGAAAGGCTGAGGCCAAAAACGGACAGGAGTAACACTTTGGAAGAGAGCAAAACACCCGACCAGAAAAACGGACAGAAATCCAACACTGGCTCAGCCACCCTGCCTCGCCACCCTCAGCACCCTGCCTCGCACCCTCAGCACCCTGCCTCGCACCGGACCTCAGCCCACCCTGCCTCGCACCCTCAGCAGCCCTTGCCTCGCACCCTCAGCACCCTGCTCGCCACCATCAAGGCACGCCTGCCTGCGGCACCCTCAGCACCCGTGCCTCGCCACCCCTCAGCACCCTGCCTCGCACCCTCAGCACCCTGCCTCGCACCCTCAGCACCCTGCTGCCACCCTCAAGCACCCTGCCTCGCACCCCAGCACCCTGCCTCGCACCCTCAGCACCCTGTCTCGCACATCAGCACCCTGTCTCGCCACCCTCAGCCACCCTGCCTCGCACCCTCAGCACCCCTGCCTCCGCACCCTCAGCACCCTGCCTCGCCACCCTCAGCACCCCTGTCTCGCACCCTCAGCACCCTGTCTCGCAGCCATCAGCACCCTGCCTCGCACCCTCAGCACCCTGCCTCGCACCCTCAGCACCCTGCCTCGCACCCTCAGCACCCTGCCTCGCACCCTCAGCACCCTGCACCCTCAGCACCCTGTCTCGCACCCTCAGCACCCTGCCTCGCACCCTCAGCACCCTGCCTCGCACCCCCAGCACCCTGCCTCGCACCCTCAGCACCCTGCCTCGCACCTCAGCACCCTGCCTCCGCACCCTCAGCACCCTGCTCGGCACCCCTCGGCACCCTGCCCCTTCGCACCCTCGGCACCCCTGTCTTCCGCACCCTGTTCAGCACCCTGTCTCGCACCATCAGCACCCTGTTATCGCACCCTCAAGCCACCCTGCCGTCGCACCCTGCAGCACCCTGGCCTCGCACCCTCAGCACCCTGCCTCGCCACCCTCAGCACCCCTTGGCCTCGCACCCTCGGCACCCTCAGCACCCTGACCTCGCACCCTCAGCACCCTGCCTCACACCCTCAGCACCGCCTGCCTCACACCCTCAGCACCCTGCCTCGCACCCTCGGCACCTCTGTCCTCGCACCCCTCGGCACCCTGCCTCGCACCCTCGCACCCTGCTCTCGCACCTGCAGCACCCGGGACATCCTGCCCAGCCGCTCCTTCTTCCGGTCCCGCACCGGCACGTACGGCTTGTAGTCGTCAATGTCAGAGTCGCTGCTGGCTGACTCCTGCCGCCGGTACCTCTGTGGCAGGGGCAGAGGAAGTGTTATTCAGAGGAGTATACTATGACATGGCAAGGCAGGGCAGAAAATGGGGGGATGGATGCAGTGGACACAGTTTAAGGAAAGCCTGTGTTGGAGACAATGTGGTTCACATTGACTTGTAAACACGTCCAAATAAATAGGAACATGCTCCATAGGTAGCATATAAATGCATTTCTTTTACATTCAAATTTCAAATATCTTATTGTGCATGGCTTTATGGAAAAGCAGAACATGAATAAGCTGGCAACATAGCATTTTTACCAAAGCAGCTGAAGCATTTAATGTGTATTACTAAGGTTATACTTGCAAAAATATATATTTCACACTCAATTAATCATGTGAGAAAATACAAAGTACATTCTGATATCTGGATGAGTAACATACCTTGAGAGGAGGTCCATCATCTTTGTCTGAGCTCATTTTCTTGATGTTACTTACTTTATGCTGAAAAATATTGTGAATCATGATACATCATTGGCAGAACAATCACAGAACATTTTATTTGTATCATAAAATAGGCTAAATCAAAACATTTTGCTACATACAGCTGCATACATTGTGTTTATACATTAGCTCAGAAGTCAGAACTGATATAAGTAACAAAATAGCATAAATTTAACCAAATCTAGAGACTTAGGAAAACAACTGAAATATACTATTTCCAACTGAATTGGTGTTCATATTCAGAGTAATTCAATGAATTTTAAAAAAATGAATCAGCACCTAAATGAAAACATTACATCCATTGGTTTTGACAACAAAAGTGAATTGCAAGATATAGTAATACTTTCATTAGCACAAGCAATTCCAGGATTTCATGACAAATATAAAGTAATAAAACAACGTATTGTGAACTACCCAACCCCATACCCACTAAAAATGGACATCTCAGGCTATAGATGGTGTACCTTTATGCCATGACCACAAACCATGCCCAGCAAAGTAGGATGAGAAGTCCATGGCATTGAAACTAGCCTTGGTATTTTGGCCATTTTCTGGACTTCTTGGGTCAAAATAATTTTGCTCTCTTCATTTTTTAATGAAAATTGCTCTTTTTTCACTTGATCTTACCAGCATGGTAGCTAAAATTAAATTCCATTTCCCTCACACAAAAAATACATAAATATATATAACAGATTTAAGTGACAAGATCATAAAACATCAAACAGGAGTTTTTACTTTCCAAAAATAGTTTTGTTTGATAAAAAAATATGTTTCCCAACAATACAATTGTATTCTCCACTTATGGATTTATACTTTAAGTGACAAGATCATAAAAAATCAAACACTGATTGTGACACAACAACTGATCTTATAGCAGGTCACCCTGTTGGCAAAATAATAAATATCTTGCTCTCCATGAGACCATGGGAACAAGAATATTATATACTATGCGATCTGCTCCTTAGTTTTGGTTAAAATTTTGTTTTATTTGTTTCCTCTGGAGAGGCGCTATGATTTAAGCTTTTGCTTTTGCGCCAATCCATTATTGTACTGTTTGATTTTATGTCCTTTTGTTATCAAAATAAATGAACTGAACTGAACTCAATATCAAATTACAGCCAATTTACGTTGGCAGCAAATTTGAACCATGTCAATTACATGTGGTCAAACCAATGCCTACAGTGGCCAAGACCAACTCAACCTACTAAAAGTTGGGTATACCAGTCTTCAGTTCTGAAGGTGATTCTTCCTGGGGCTGATGATAACCAGTAGATGACGGTGAAGGACAAGCAAGCCCGAATATATCCATCAAACATATTTATGTGGTTAAGGATGGTATTGGTAGGGCAGGCGTCACACTTACATGCATAGCACTGTAGGTAGTGTGACAAGCCTGCAAACAAGTGGCAGGTGGTGCAGCCGGCTTGATGACGTCATTCAGAGGGAAACAATTGAATTAGAGCCTAGTTCTGCTGGCTGTCTGCAGTTTAAGTGGCGCAGCCTCTGGCAGCATTTCAACACATCCCTATGTGGTTTGGGATTAGCGAGTCAAACCAGCTGCAATGACATCAAACCAGCAAACCAGCTGCATCAATGACATCAAACCAGCTGCACCACCACCACTTTTTCAGGTTTGTCACACTAACTACGGTGTGTGTACAGAAGTGTGACGCCTGCCCTACCAATGCCAGAGCAGAGGATGTCCCAAGAAGCAAGGATCTTTTCAAAAAATATGTTTGGAATCATCTAATTCACAAGCACTTAGTTACTGTTGAAACATGGAACAAACAATGGTATTCGCAGCTGTAGGAGCAGTGAAAGATAAATAAAAAGTCCGGAAGTTTGAAGGCATTGAATCAGAATGACGGTCGCAGGTCGGCGGGACGGGCATTGGTACAGCCTTTTTCGAATGCTTGTAATTCAAGTTCAGATTGTTAACACCTCTTTTAATTGAAAATCACCATACAATTTTGAAGTAAATTACAAATAATTCCTCGCCTTGCTTACAACACCTCTCACTTCTGTAAGCGCACGGTAGATAAAATACGTTTATGCGTAAACGTTTCTCTCGCGTGAATCGCCAGTCGTCGCAAAGTTTACATGCGCTAGTTATAGATCAAATGCGCCAAATCATACTTCAATATGGAAGCAATATGGAATCATTGTTGGTATAATTTGCTTATATGCAAAATACTACCACCGAATTTACCTATCGTTCTGGGAGACGTCAGCCGTGAGCCGTTAGTAGGGAGCTGGGAGCCTGGAGCCAGGAGCCGGGGTCAGGAGCTGGAAGCAGGGCACAGCCAGGAGGGGGGGGATTTGTTTCCAAATTCCCACCCTAGTCGCGGCTTAGAGGGCCATCTCGGGTCTTGAAGGGCCCATCTGACTCGTGGGGCCCTCTGTCGGCCTGAGGGGACCGCTGCCGGTCTGCAGGGGCCCTCAGTCGACCTGAGGGGGCCCTCAGTCGACCTGAGGGGGCCCCTCGGTCGGCATGAGGGGCCCTCGGTCGGCATGAGGGGCCCTCGGTCGGCATGAGGGGCCCTTTGCCGGTCTGAAGGGGCCCTCAGTCGGCATAAGGGGGCCCCTCGGTCGGTATGAGGAGCCCTCTGTCGGTCAAGGGCCCTCTGTCGGTCTGAGGGGGCCTTCCGTCGATCTAAGAGGGCCCTCTGTCGGTTTGACGGGGCCCTCTGTCAGTCTGCTGGGATCTCCTGACTTAAAAAGGCCTCTGTAGGTTTAAGGGGCCCTCTGTCGTCCTGAGGGGCCCTCTGTCGGTCTGAGGGGCGCTCAATAGGCCTGAAGGGGCCTTCAGTCGGCTTGAGGGGCCCTCAGTCGACCTGAGGGGGTCCCTCGGTCGGCATGAGGGGCCCTCTGTTGTTCTAGGGGCCCTCGGTCTGAGGGGACCCACTGTCGGTTTGAGGGGGCCCTCTGTCAATCTGATGGGGTCTTAAATAGGCCTCTGTTGTTTGAGGGAAGCCCTCTGTCGTTCTGAGGAGGCGCCTCTGTCGTCTGCAGGGCCCTCTATAAGCCTGAGGGCGGGCCCTCAGTCGGCATGAGAGGGCCCTCGATCGGCCTGAGGCATCCTCTGTCTGTTTGAGGGTCTGTCTATCGATCTGAAGGGGCCCTCTGTAGGTCTGTGGGACCTATGTGTGAATAAGGGGCTCTCTGGTGGCCTGAGGGTTCCTCAGCCAGCATGGAGGCCCCTTTCTACCCGACGGGGCCCTCTGTCAGCCTGAATGGGCCCTCTGTCGGCCTGAGTTGCCTGAGAGGTCCCTCGGCCAGTTTGAGGGGCCCTTTTGATCGACCCGACGGGGCCCTCTGTCGGCCTGAGGGGATCTCAGTCGGGAGTCTGATGGGAGTCTATGTAGGCCTTAGGGGTCCATGTCGACATGAGGGCTCTCAAGTAGCCCGAGGGGCCCTCTGGCCACCTGAGTGAGCTCTCGATCAGCTTAAGGTGGCCCTTGGTCGGCCTGAGGGACCCTCAGTCGGCATGAGGGCACCTGAAGGGGCACTCTGACGGTCTGAGGGTAAAGGTTGGTCTGAGGGGCCCTCTGTCGGCCTGAGCAGCCCTCAGTCGGCAGCAGGAGGGGGCCCTCCCTCGATCTCAGCCCTCAGGGGGCCTCTGGTGGCTTGTGGGGCCCTCGGCCAGGTTGAAGTGGCTTTTGTCAGGCCTGGCCTGAGGAGACCCTCTGTTTGTCCGAGAGGCTTAAAAAGTGTGCTTTAAAGGAAATAGTTCACCTTCAACCAGACTTGTATACGATTCAACTCTGATTGAGTCGCGACTCATGAATCAAGCAGTTTCTGCGACTTCGAACTGATTGAGTCGCTCGGGGCGCCCCTCCTTCACTTTTTTAGGACTTGGCTTTGAGTCGTGATTGAATCGATGCAGCTCATTAGAAGCCATGATTGAGTCGACGACAGATATTTTAGAGAGCTGAACTGGGTCGGCGTTCCGCGACTCAATCAACACGCATTTTAAGTTCAAAAGGAGCCTTCAAAACTTCAAGTTTTTAACCAAAAGGTAATATCCATCAACAATTTCAACATATAAATACCGATGCAGATCAATATTAAATCACTTCTCAGTTCTAAGTTGCCAAAATGTGTTCATAGTTTGAGCTTGGGATTGAGTCGTTATATGATTCAAAATGATTGAGTCGGGACTGATCATGGCTCAAATCACTTTGAATCGATTTGAGTCGAAAGCGCCGGTTCAAAGTATTTGATTGATCGAATGCATAACTTTGAATGCTCTGATTGAGTCGTGATTGAATCAACTAACGTAGATTTGAGTCGTGAAATTGAATCGTTTCGGAGAAATAAAAATGAACGTATTACGTATACAAGTCTGCCTTAACATGGTTTTTAACTGAGATAGTAGCTTTTATAGCCCGTGTTGAAAAAACCCCTACTGCAAGTTTTCTGGGCTGAACGCGGCTCTCCAGCCGAATATATTTGACTTTTTTGTCGAAGGAATGTGGGCCATAAATAAGGAATGTCAAGAATGTGGTTCTCACACACCTGGGCAGAGGCCATGGGCGTAGGAGCCGGGGGGCAGGGGGGGCAACTGCACCCCCAACATTTTCGGATTTTAACTTTACGCCGATAGATTACACACACCAGGCTCTATTTCACACACCGTGTAGTAAAATTTATTGATTGCAAATAATTGAATGTCAAGGAATTAAAAAAATCCAAAGGGATATTATTTTTAGACACCGTAACCAGAGGTTCACTAAAATACACACCTGATTTGTGTTGACACTGCACTAAGCAGCCGCTAAGGACAAAGTTGTCCTCAGGGCTGCGAATTCCGAGTCGGTCGGAGTCTGTCAATTCAAATCAGACTCCGACTCTGGCTATCAGTCATGGACTGCGCAGTGCACGGTGTCAACACAAATCAGGTGTATTTTAGTTGAACTACCGGTGACGGTGACTACAAATTATATCCTTTTGATTGTTTTTTATTAGATTCCTTGCCATTACATTATTTGCAATCGAGAGATTTTACCACGGTGTGTGAAATAAGGCCTGTGGTGTGTCGTCGGACGCAGATCCCAAATGCCACCCCGAGAAATTTAACACGGCGGCCACTTGGTCTCCCGTCCACTTCCGAGCAGCCGGGGTGGCGGGCGGTGGAATTTATTTCACTAACACCCTTTGGCACTTTGGCAATATCATCCGAATACGTAGTTTTATCAGTGACCTTTCTCATTTGTATCCAACCCTACGGCCTACTGATTCGTGCTTGCAATCTGTGACGAATGCCGAACAAACTAGAGTGAGTTCGAGATACCGTGCCCATTGTGAGGTGAGACTAGAACCCTGTGGCTCTCTCTGAACCGTGCCTGTTGCGAGGTCAGACTGGGACCCTGTGGCTCTCTCTGAACCGTGCCTTGTTGCGAGGTCAACTGGAACCTGTGGCTCTCCTGGACCGTGCCTGTTGCGAGGTAGGACTGGAACCCTGTGGCCCTCACTCTGGCACCGTGGCCTGTTGCGAGGTCAGACTGAAACCCTGTGACTCTCTCTGGACTGTGCCTGTTGCGAGGTCAGACTAGAACCCTGTGGCTCTCTCTGAACCGTGCCTGTTGCGAGGTTAGACTGGAACCCTGTGTATTTCTCTAGACCATGTTATTGCGAGGTTAGACCTACCCGTCACGGCTCTAGTAGCGCCTGAGTCAGCGGTAATTCTGCCGCTGCGGGCGCCGTCCGACCATAATCTCCCTCCAAGTAGCGCGCGTTGGATGGTGACGGGGGCAGAGGCTGAGCTGCGTCACTACCGTCACACTATAAACAAGGCACGGCGGCCGGCCGGCCACCAGTACTGGCCTGAGCGCCGCGCAGCACGTGTCGCTCCGTACCTCAGTGTACCCCAGTGTACCTCTCCGTACCGTGCTGTACTGCACCATACCGCCACGCACCGCTCCGAACTACTCAGGACCGTCACGTACCATCGAGTACCGCCACCGACGCCACAAGTGACTATACCATGCGACTGAGGCTCACTCATGCTCCAGCCGTCCTCCTGCTGGTGACGATGACGGCAGTCACCAGCGCCTCTCCAGCAGCGCGTATACCACCCAGGAGGTCAGCGCGACCCACGTCGTCCTCCGCTATCATCTTCCCCGGTGATCGGCGGCGGGCCAACCCGACGCCCCCGGTCGGCTGTGTGGACTATGCCGGGAGGCAGGGCCGCTGCGTCTCGTTCAGCATGTGCCCCGGCCTGCGGAGGCTGCTGACTACCGAAGGGCCGACGGAGCGGACCGTGCGCCGGCTCCGCGCCGGCCACTGCAGCGGCCAGCAGGTCTGCTGTGGCCGCGGTGATCCGCTCATAACGCCACCCACAACGCCGCCGCCCTCGCCCGAGCAGCACCCGAACCTGGCGATCCTGGAGCGTGGCGAGGAGGCCTGTGGCATCAGCTTCCAGCCCAACATCTTCGGTGGCAGGCGGACTGAGGTGGGTGAGTTTCCGTGGCTGGCCGCGCTGGACTACACCCTCCCAAGCCAGCAGGAGCCGGAGGTAAACTGCGGCGGCACACTGATCGGGCTGCAGTACGTCCTGACCGCTGCGCACTGTGTCACAAACCTGCCGGACGGGTTTCAGCTCCACTCGGTGCGGCTGGGTGAGCACGACCTGAGTGGCCGGACTGATGAGCCGGACTGTAACCAAAATCGGTCCAATACCCCCACACCAAAACAACCACCACCCCACACCCACCACACATAAAACAACCACCAACCACCACTCCCAAGACCCACCCATACAAAACACAACCAAAATCACACCCCCACAAACCCACCCAACCAACTCACCAAAAACACAACCACACAAACACAACCCCAACACACCCCACCAACACCAACCACCCATCAAAAACCACCGCACAAAACACACACAACATCCCACAAAGTCACCCCACAACAATACCCACCACAACCAACCAAGCAATAACCATACAACACCCAGACCACCACAACACTCAACCCAACACACACCACACCCAAAACAATAAACACCACACCAACACCACACACACACAACCACAACCAACACCACACCCCAAACCAACAAACACCCTACAACACGCCCACAATATCCATCACCAACCCAACCACACACACACAACACCACACAACCACCCCACACACAAAAACCACACACACACAAACCACCCACTAAAACACCCACACCATACCGAACAACACACCACACACACGCACCCAGCAATCAAACCATCAAACACCCAAAAACACACCACCCAACACAAAAAACCCAAACGCACACAAAACACACGACCCCACACCACCCAACCAACCCACCAGAACCCCACCACCCAAACACACCCACACTCAAACTACACAACAAACCCCATCAATATCACACCACAACAACTCACACACACCAACTAACACACCAACAATCACTATATACACACTACCGCTAAACCACAATACCCACACCCACAACCCAACAATCACCACACATCACCAACCCACACATCCAATCAACCACACCAATCAACCTAACCACCACAACCCAACAAACACCCATACCAAACAACACCCAACACCAAGCTCACACACACACCCACACACCCCACTACACACAACCCACACCACCCACACACACTACAAATCCCTCCCACCACGCACACAATGCCTACAACACACAAACACCACCAACCACACCCCCCACACCCCCACCCACACCCCTCCACCAAACACCACCACCACCACCCAAAACCATCCCAAACAACACCAAACCCACACACACACCAAAAACACAACACACACAATCAACCCACCAAAAACACAACCAACAGACCCCAACCAACCACCCAACAACAACAACACCCACACCCAAGAACCCACACAACAAACAAAACCCCACCCCAAAACAACACCAACCCCACCACTACACCACCAAAACAACACAAAACACCACAACCAAAACACACCAAACCCCAAACACACAAACATCACAAAAAACAACCAAACAATAACCAACACAAGCCACCACACCCACACACCACCAACAACTCCCAACCCAGCACACCACAAACCAAGAACCAACACCACTACCAACCAAATAACACACACACACACAACAACATACCAACAACACAACAACTAAAACAGAACAACATGCACAATCAAATGACCACCACACACCACAACACACACACCACCAAACACACAAACACCACAAAACAAACAAAAACAAAAAACCACACACCACAACACAACCCCAACAACAGAACACCACACCCCAAACAACATTCTCAACCACACTACCACACAAAACACACACAATACCCAAGCTACCACCCCCACACAAACAACCATAACCACCCACAAAACCAACCACACACACCACAAACAACCACAAAAACACACAACCACACACCAACCACACACCCCACAAACACCCGAAAGTAACAACAATGGTTAACACTCCAAAATCTCCCCCCTCTCCCCCTCCCCTCCCCCTCCTCACCCACCCTCCTATCCTCCAACTTCGCCCCCTGCCTGCCGCCGGCGCAGCTGTTCAACGTTTCGGAGGACGATCATCCACCCGCAGTACGACGACCCCGTCCGCGACCAGAACGACATCGCCCTCCTTGCGGCTGACCGGCCAGCCATTCGAGAAACGAGGGCGTCCTGAAAGCTGTGCCTGCGCTGGGCGCCATGCGGCTTTGCGACCAGGACCGGCGCGCGGCCCACCATCATTGGCTTCGGGCGGACCGAGAGAAATAGCGCCAGTGCATGTTGCAGCTCGCAGTCCGTGTTCCAGTCCTGCCGCAGGAGAACTGCTCGCGAGAGATCGGGTCGCGAGGTCGCACTATCGGACCCGGCCAGCTGTGCGCCGGAGGTGAGGTCGGCAAGGACTCGTGCGTCGGTGACTCGGGTGGACCGCTGTTCGTGGCGGGGAGGTTTGGTCCGCCGTACAGCATCATCGGGGTGACCTCGTTCGGCTCCCTGATCTGCGGCACGGGAGGTGTTCCTGGGGTGTACACGAGAGTCACGGAGTACCTCGATTGGATCTTGGATAATGTGCACGAGTGACGGACGCAGGGGGAAATACAGGACCGTGGATAATGCGCGAGTGAAGGATGCGGGAAGCGGATGGAGCCTTGATGATGTGAAGAAAGACAGGCGCAGGGAAGGGGTAGCGAAGTGCGGCGGTCCCAGTCTGTCGAGTGAACGTATGGCTATGGTCAACAGGTGTTGTTGTTCTCCAGATCCTTGTCGACCTTAGACTCTAACCACGCTACAGTGGTGAACTTTGGCCTGTACTTTCGTCCTCGTACATCGGTGTCTGGCTCCACAGAGTTCTCGTCAGATGCACGCTCCTCTTACTAACGAGCAGCCATTAGAGGCTGTCAGCTGGGATTTTCAGCAGTTATAGCTCCGGCTCGCTGTGTTTAGGGTCACCGGTTGGGCTTTCCGAGTCCCGATGTGCTATGTTTATGGCATTGCGCAGTCTGTGCCCTCTGGTGCTGACTCTGTCGGCGGCGTGACCTTCGGATCTGTCCAGTTCCGCCAGAACTGCGCAAATCATCTGAGCCACTGGGTGGAAGTGTGTTGATGCATCAGACCAGTCACGGATGATGCAATGTCGGATTCGTCTAAGTTTGACTTGGACGTTTGTTCCGATACGTCCACCGTTTTTAGCTCTGCGTCGGTGATGATTACGATGGGTCCACGTTTATGCTGATTTGTCGTGTGTTAAGTTTAGGTTAAATAATACATAGAGACAATGACTCAAATATTTTGCTGATTTTTATGTTCTTAGTATAGTGCCTGATGGTGCTGCTATCATATCTCCCGCAGCTCCTCCAGCACCGAAATATTTAATGCATTACCGGTTATAGGCGGTTACTGCATAAGCTCTGCTCAGGTGGTGGCAGCGGTAACAATTTTGAAAACGATTGGGGGGGGCTGAACAGGGATGGATCCAAGGGGAGCCATATAAGTGTCATGGGCTTACCGAAACGACCGAAATCTGCTGAAAATCAACGTTTTTTCCGGTCTGCATCCTCCAGAAGGCACGAGGCCTTACTTGAAACCATACTTTAGTAAAATGCTAATGCTATTAACCTGACATCACTAGGGGGGGGGGAAATATCTCCCCTGACGTAATTTCGCAATAGCTCAAAAACCAATACTTTGTGTATTTTCTTATATATCGACGTTACGTCTTCTGTGCATCAATGAAGCAATTTTGGTGAGATAAAAATGAAAATATAGCGAACTTAGTGACGCCACTACTCACGAGTAATTGACGCCCATGTTCACCTTCAACATGGGGGTTTTAAGTTGTGATTGAAAATTTGTACAGCAGATCTTAAAATGGGTTTTGGCTGAAGAATAAATGTCTGGGTTAATAATTTCGACACAGGACTAGTGGACCCCTTTTAGAAGACAAAGTTTCATTTCCCCGAAACTTCGGCGTTAGTAATAACTAAGGCGATATATATATATATATATATATATATATAAGTGTATCAAAATGTCATATTAGTTTGTTTTTTAAACCATAAAAATA
>VOPJ01016223.1:0-15627 GCA_014673585.1 Semibalanus balanoides | reverse complement strand
GACCCGACCCGTGGCGACGCTTTTGAGAAGCTCATATCTTTGGAACCGCACGTCCGATTGACAAGCGAGCTTCTGTGCTGAGTATAGCCCCATCCAACCTACCCTGTTTTTTACCAGTGCCGACTCATGTTGGTGACTACCACTGTGCGTGGCGCATGCCGCGTGAGGGGTGTTGAAAGGTGTTTTGTCGTAAAAACTCCGCAACGGCTGAGCTGATTTTGCTCGAATTTGGTGGGTGGTTAGGGACCCCTCAGCCACCGCTTTTCCAATTGTCAGGGGTGGGGTTCCTCTACACGTGCGCACGTGCACACCCCTATTATATATCTCAGGAACGGCTGAGACGATTGTGTTCGAACTTGGTGTGTGGTTAGGGACCTCACAGCCTCCACATTTCCGTAAGTCAGGGATGGGTGTCTCTGCACGAGCGCACGTGCGCACTTTTTGTATCTCAGAAACTACTTCCCCGATTGAGTTGAAATTCACCATACATTTCCTTCGCGCTCGCTCTTTCATCGCCAACTACGGCGCTTTACTGGTAATTAGTACGACAGTTAATTGTTACAATCCGACGTTACGATAGTTACAAAGACAGTTCAAACAATTTCTCACCAGCGTGTTTGGTCTTACAAATTTGCATTGGTGTGCTCCAAACGTTGTAGAAGTATAACGCTTTACAAATTAACTGCAATGAAATGCTAAAGAATATAGTAACAGCAATATGTGAATGTTATTCATGTCTATCTCGATTTGACCTTATATTTGTTGCCATACAAATGTTTCTGTTACCTCCTCTAAGCTCATTTATGGCGATGGTTGCAATGCTTGTGATGCATCTAAGCATGGAGATACGTGTAAGAAACGCTACCATTAGCCATTGCTGAATTTGATATTATATGAAGGTCATGTTTAGCGATATGTATTGTCAGGAAGGTATTGGAGGGCATGATACTATCTGGGTGAGTTTGCCCAAAAATAGCCCTTCCTTCGACGATCATTGCAAATAAATAAGCAATAAACAAACCTTTAGTGGTACTCATAGCCAAGGTTTTTTACACGATGAGAAGAAGCCGCAGCAAAGGTAACAATACTAAGATTGAAAGTCATGGTTTGTCTTAGGATTCCACACGATGTTTATTTTCTTGAACACCCTGCGCTTCAATAACACAAAAGGGGGACAGGTTCACCAGGTTCATTTAATGGATCACAAAAGAATATTAAATAATAGGTTCAGGGACCCGCAGTTGCTATGGCAAGGTCCGGCATATTTTTTTCCTCCAGCGTATGTTTGATGACGAATTAAGAAACGACCATTTATTGCATTCAAACTGCATTACTAAGAGCTTCAAATTGTTATATTGATGTATTAGTCGTTTTCACCATGGCTTATTTTGTGCGAAATGTTTTAAAACATTTTGAAATGTTTTAAAATGTTTTAGTAGTAGCCGTCTTCACGATGGACTAATTTGCGAGAAATGTTTTAACCCTCGCCCTTCTGTCCCGTAAAGTGAGGGTTAATTTTTTTTCTCTCGCAAATTAGTCCATTGTGAAATCGGCTAGTACTGAAACATTTCAAAACATTAAAAAAATCGCGCAAAATAATCCATCGTTAAAACGGCTATTGGCTCACATTATCCATGAGGTATGTTTAAGCAATAAACCGTTGTTTTCACCGCAAAGCGCTAAATACGGGTTTTTGCTTAAAACAGACATGGATAAGGTGAGTCAATGTGGCAATATTTAAATTCGAAGCTCTCAGAAATGCAGTTTGAATGCATATATGGTCGTTTCTTAATTCACCGTCAAACATACGCTAGAGGAGAAAGCAGCCGGATCTAAGTGTGTACCATAACAACTGCGGGGTGAGTACAGTAAAACTAGAACACTGGCTAAGAGACTGTAGCATGTATAATATTATTTTCCTGACACGTTCCGATGTAGCAGAAAATGTACGTTGATAGGTCAACTTTCAGCTTTTAAAGTTAATATTTCGTCTTGACATATTTCTGGGAATCTTGGGCTGAAAAATACGAATATGTATGACTTTTGGGCTTGGGCAATTTATTAATATCCTTGGAGAAATGATCACGTTTCTCTTTTGTATGACGCATGACGTGATAAGTTTCTCCCGGCCGGCTCCACCCACTAATCTCCGATAGGCCGCGCCGCTCGGGTGGCTGAGCGGAACACTCTGGTATTGGCGCGGCGCCAATAGATAACGGGCCGGTGTCAGACAGTGTATCAGAGGTCCCGAATGAAGCACCATACCAAACAGACGGAAAAGTATGGCATAACATAATCATGCAGAAAATGGAAAACGGAATCCAACATTATAAGCCTCGAACTGGATCCAGCGCTATAGAAAGTATCGAGTTATACCATTCGATTCAGCAAAGCTGAATCTATCGGCTGGAATCTATCAGCTGGGAGTAACACAATCCGCATTTGTTATGACACATTCCTTTAAAGGAAATAGTTCACCTTGGATTGTTTTTTTCAAACACGATTTTATTATATTTTGAAATACAACTTCTTTTCTTATCGTCAAAAATAGCCATACATCGCGCCGATTCAGGACTCAAGGACGTACATCATTGATTTTATCAAAACTATATGCGTACTCTGCAGCGTCAAACGAAAGAATCAAATGTTCAGCCAATCAGATTCGAGAGTAGTCGCGTAAGATTACTGTATAGCCTCCCGATGGCACACATTCTTGACATTCTTTGTTTATGGCCCACATTCCTTCGACAAAAAGTGAAATATATTCGGCTGGAGAGCCTTTTCAGTCCAGAAAACTTGAAACTAGGATTTTTCAACACGGGCTACAAAACTGCTATCTCAGTTCAAAACACATGTTGAAGGTGAACTATTTCCTTTAATCTGTAAGGTGAACTGTTCCCAGTAACCCTGTCATAGTTCCGATCTCCCCAAGCACAGTAAGAAAAGGAAGGATTCTTAGCCAACTGAAACCTTATTTCCATCTGTAATTCAGAATAAAACATGATTTTTATTTCCGATATGGTATGTTTTTTGAAAATTCAACGTTGGTTTCATTAAGATCAATTGAAGCTCACGTGACTATATAGAACCGTTATGTATGGATCATTGCTAGCAAATTTCATAGGACAGATCTCTAGAATGCGCTTTAGAAGAAAATGGGACATACGAATCCCTCATTATGGGATGTAGATTGTAGATACTAGCCGTTTTCACGATGGACTATTTTGCGCGAAATGTTTTAAAACATCTTAAGATGTTTTGCAATGTTTTATGTATGAACGTTTTAGTATACTTATTCTTTCCTTAACTACACAACTTTTGCAATCGATTTTTGTATTAAAATATCTCTCATAAATTTGTAATATGTTGGTAAGAATATAGTATGTAACAAAACTGCGGTTTGGTGGTAATTAACAAGATAATTATGTATAGGTTAGCTGTGATGATCTTCACCTTCTGACACCTTTCAGAACATCTCGGTCTCGGGCACGCTATTGGTCGCTCAACAAAGCGACCTTGACTCATTTTTTTTTAAATAAATTTAGCCCGAATGCTTTGTAGGGATGGCTTTTCGAGGTCAGAACCCGCGCTAAGCAGAGCTTGTTGCGCTGGTCCTGACCATAATGGACTCGCCTCCAGCGAATCGTTTCTAGCGCATTATTGCGTCATGCGAAGGCAGACCTGTGATCCATGACGCAGCCAGATTGAGTAACTAATATGGCGGTATGCTTAACTGAACGAACGGACGCTAGACGCATATATTCTTTAGAAACGGACAATTTTGTATCATAATCTTGTAATAAGCTCATTTCATATTTCCATAACTGTTGAAAAATGATAATATCGCCTAAATCAGTAACTTATTTTTCTTGGAATATATCGTTTACTAAAACTTTCATACTAAAACATTTAAAAACATCTTAAGATGTTTTAAAAAACATTTCGCGCAAAATAATCCAACGTGAAAACGGCTACTATTTGAAGAGTTCCTGTCTGTTTATCTGTCCATGTCTCACGGTCGGTCGGTCACACCCCGTGAGCTGAAGAACACCTACTGCCCGAGTAAAGCTATAGCAGTTCTCTCCAGCGTGGGGTTCGAACTCATTACCCATATTCTAATGCAATGGGCTCTTACCAACTGTGCTTAATGAAGATGTCCTCTCCCCTACCACTCGCAGCTTAGCTCGACAGAGGGAATAGCTGTTCGCCGGTTGGTGCGGAGTCTGTGCGAGGTGGGCAAGGAAAACTGATTAGGTACTTGACAGTTTCTGAGATCCAGTTTTTTTGACAAATATGTCAGCTGAAATGTGTTGCGATATGCATTGAAATGTACCTACACAACAACAAAAAAGTTGTTAGTCATTTAAGTCATTTTATTATAATGCTTCTTCTATTCGTATTCCACAGCAGTTAAATTTTGGTCGGTATTTTTGTATCATAATTCATAATTTGCTGTAAAGCACATTTACCATAACCAAAAGGATCCAAAAATACACAAATACAGGTATACCATAATACGGTTTTGCTGTTTATCATATCATTTACTGCTGATTACATTCATGTAGCGGCAACCGACGTCGCAGCACCCACAGCGGAAGCCGACGTCGCTGCAGCCGCAGCAACAGTCGCCGCTGGAGCAGCCGCAAGTCGCTGCCGCAGCCAGCCAACAGTCGCCCGCCGCGGCAGCCTCATCAGCAGCGGTTCACCGCAGCGCAGCTGCAGCAAACACAGCCGGCAATTACGGGAATCGAATTCAAAATCCACTGACTATATACAGGGCTCTGTACGAAACAATGAAGGCGGAAGTCGCTAGAAGTCGAGACCCGATAACCGACCCAGATTTGGCTCGTTATCTCGGCCGGCCATCGGATCATGACGGCACGATGGTGCGGCACTAGAGATGCGTGTTTTTTTATTCTGGTCTGGGGATGTATGCCTACTTACTGTGTCTGATGTGGATAATGGTTAAATGTGCGAGAAAAAAAATATTTGGCGGCGAAGTCACATGGATAAAACAAACGGCAAATAATACAAATATTAAAAAAAGTTTATTTTTTGTAGTGTATGTAGTGTCGGTTGGTTATATAATGGCAATTATCTTTTAATATGTGAATATTAATGTGCAATATGAATGTGTTCGATTCGGCTTTAAAGGTATCTAAAGTAAACACAAATATATATTGTATGCGTTTATTTTAGGTCAAGGCATCATACACTTACATGACAAATAAATAAAAGTGCGCAATAAATGGGACATTCACAACGAATAATAATTTATAAGTATCATTCCTTACAATACTATAAATCAGTATCGTAGTAAATAGGTAATTGACAAGAATTGAGTCCGAGTAATGACTTAGTTGATACAATTCAGGCACGAAGGGTCATTTATCAAATCCAAGTAATAAAGAGGAGACATCTTAGAACGGTGATCCGTAACTGGTGGCCGGGTTGCCAGAGCCGCTGCTGGGAGCTCCGTAGCCGCTGTTGGGTGCAGCTGCGCCGTACTGGTCGTTCTGGCTGTCCTCGGGGAACTGCGCCTCGCCCTCGTACTGGACGCAGCCACGAAGCCGGAGGGTCGCCCTCCACGTAGTAGGTGACGGTCTGGACCGCGGCTGTTCGGCAGAGCACACGTACTCGCCCTCCACGCGGCGGCCGTCCGACTCCTCCTTGTGGCCGTAGTCGTTACCCTCGTCGTCCTTAACCTCGTACTCGAACGAGTACGGCTGCGGCGGGAATTCCTCTTCACCGGCACCGTAGCTCTGGGAGTCGCTACCCTGGGGAGCTCCGTAGCTCTGGGAAGCGCTACCCTGGGGAGCTCCGTAGCTCTGGGAGGCTCCATCGTTCCTCTGGGGAGCTCCGTAGCTTGCGGAGCGGCCGGAGACGGCTGCTACCAGCAGAAGGGAAGCCACGAATACCTGAAAGATAAATCAGTTCCGTCTAGTTATGCAGCTCATTGTGTTCAAGTAGGGGTATAACAACTGACAACATTTTTAGCATTCATTATAAGATATGCTTTAATATCAGAACAGCTTAACTCTACGATTGCCTTACACAGAGCATTTCGTCGACGCTCTGTAGAAGGAAATACATATATGTATATACATTTAGCATGCAGGTAATATTTGCTCTTACACATTCGAAGAAAACAGCGTACCTTCATGTTTCTCAGTTCTGGACTGTAGGTACCGGAGGAGGCTGTGGATGAGACTGATGCGGTGCCGACCTCCTGCTGCCTTTATATAGGTCCAGCCCGGCCCGGTCAGTCACGATCCAATGGCCGTCTTGCAACACACGGCCAATGCCACCAATGCCGAGTGAGAATCCCTCCTGATTTCCATTAATAGACACTCCTATTCTGCACCGAAACTTAGCCATTCATATTATTTATGTGTGTGTCATTTCACCGTAATGTGTCATCATAATCATCAACATTATCATTTATTTGTTATCGGTCTCCACAGGTGATGGCTGCTTTGACCACGAGTCAGCACTGGTGGATCCAGCCGTCGGCTGGGGGGGGGTGGCATAAAGGTATCTTACCCATTTTTCTCCCTAGATTTGGGCCGTTCAATTTATTTTGGTATTTGAGCTTAACAAAATCATTTTTAGGTGGAAGAAACATAAAAACGCGATGTTCCGTAGCATATATGGAACGAAATAAAGGTACACATAAAGTAATTATAACGTTTTTCTCATACCGATTCTCAAGGGCGTCGCCAACATTTTTCCAGTGAGTTTGTGCTGAAATGACGAAAAATCCTTTTTTTCTGCGCAAATTTAAGCTGTTACAGCATTTTAATATGCATTTCCATGTTAAAATTAGCCGTTTTCACGATGAACTATTTTGCGCGAAAAGTTTTTAAATATTTAAAAATGTTTTAGTATGTAAGTTATAGTAGGCTTATCCATTCCTTAACTACACAACTTTTGCAATCGATTTTTGTCTTGCAATGTCTCTCATAATTTTGTAATATTTTGGTGAGAATATAGTATGTTACAACTTACAAATATGCGGTTTGGTGGTAATTAGCAAGATAATTATGCATATTTTTTTGTGATCTTCACCTACTGAAACTTTTCAGAAGATTCCGAAACATTATTATTTTGGTCACGCTATTGGTCGCTCAACAAACTGACTCCCCTTGACTCATAATGGACTCGCCGGCCATTGAATCGTTTCTAGCGCATTATTGCGCCATGCAGATGCAGAGACAGACCTATGATCCAATCCATGACGCTGCCAGATTGAGTTATTAGTACGGCGGTATGCTTAACTGAACGAATGGACTCTAGACGCATATGTTCTTTAGAAACGGACAATTTAGTATAATAATCTTGTATTGAGCTCATTTAATGTTTACATAACTCTAGAATAACGATAATATCGCCTAAATCAGTGCTTTATTTCTTGGAGCATATCATATACTAAAACGTCCATACTAAAACATTTTAAAACATCTTTAAATGTTTTAAAACATTTCGCACAAAATATTACATCGTGAAAACGGCTACTAAAACATTTTAAAACATTTTAAAATGTTTTAAAATATTTCGTGCAAAGTAGTTTATCGTGAATATGGAGATGGTACAAACAAAATACAAGATGCAAATTTGAAGCATTGTTTCTTGGGATGCATCCAATNCGCTCAAGGGAAACTATCTCTAATATTTTATATTTTGTTTTATCTTCCTTGAGTGAGTGGCGCGACTTTCTACTTTTGTTCTCTTGGTGTTAAAGTAAGGTGCGGTTGTCGCGTTGGACTGTGGGAGGGCCACTCACGCAAAGGCTTTAAAAAAAGTGAAAACGGCTAAAAGGTACCTAAGTTATTTAGCACCGCGAAACGGCGCGAAATTTTTACGTGTTTGCCTGATAAAACCTATAATTTTAGGAGTTGGACCTCTGCCAGACACCGAATGAAATATATTTGCCAAATTTGTATATGCGATTGCGAAACTTGCCGCGAAGCGGCAAGTTTCGCAATCGCATATACAAATTATGCTCAGTGTACCGGGCCCCCGCGACACATGGCCGCTGCGCGCAGTGCCGACCCTGCCGACCTCGAGAGTTGGTACCAGCGCTTTTTAGTGGACCATTGCAATTATATCGTAGTGCTCCGTGACGATTCTCTCTGGAATTTGTTTGGATCTGACAGTGATCTCGCCTGCTGTGGGTTAAAACAATTTCCGCCGGACTTTGCGCTGTCTCATCTCGGTAAGTGTACCAAACTACGCGACTGGGGGCTGCCAGATGTGATCCTATGAGCACATCACAATATTGTGAGCGGCCCATGCGTTGTTCCCGTTTGGCTTCGTCAGCAGTGTTCTGTTCCATGTGCGCTGACGAGGAATTTCCTTTCCCGCGCTCAGCGGAGTTTCTTGGTGGTGATGTTATGTTTATGATTCTATTAGATTCACAACGAGGAGGATTATTATATCAACGGTAGAGAGATAAGTTTCCGCCGTATTTGTAGGAACCTGGTAGGAATTATTTAAGTGCCAAATTATAGATACATTCTTGTATACACGGCTGGGGCGCTGCCAGATATGCTCATTGTAGCCTCTCTCGTCCTCCGCCAGTACCGTGACCGTCTCCTCAACGCGCTAGACAAACAAGTGGTACTTTCGATTGTCTATTGTAAGCGGTTTTCTGGGAATATAAAACATAACATTAACAAAGCATGAAACGTAATGGAACAAAACACAATAAAACATCGGTCACAGAAAGTCACCACAAGACGATGTAACAGACGTTCAAACATATCTAACGAAATCCGCGGTCTAAATTCATAGGCAGCTTGTCCAAGCCAAATCTGACGCATAATACGTATAGCGCAATAACAGTAATGTAACACAGTGATGACAGTATACAAATACACATACGAATAGCGAACGAAGCTCGTACTAAATAATACACCGGAAAGAGAAACATAGATAAACAAATACGGAATAGCGACTAAACCTTACCGAAGAATGATCCTATGGGCACGAGAGTGGTACGTCTATTAGCAGCTGCCGGCTCTTTCAGGCCACGTCAGCAGGCGTGGCACCTTCTGCCGTCCCCAATTCCACATATCACTGCGGCACGCCCGCCGCCTAGCCGTCCTCCCGGAGAGTGAGCGCGAGCGGCCGCGCCCCGAGGCGGCGCCACGGTCGAGGCCGGACGAAGCGGAGATGGAGCCAGCAGACGAAACCGGTCACGGGCAAGACGGGTGAGGGGTAGGAGCTCACCGGCGCGACAGGTCTCCAGGGCTCCAAACCTACCGGGCGCTAGCCGCGGTTCACTCATTGTGGAACGGCCGCCGGACGCTCAATGAGAACAATGAAATATCGAAGCCCAATGAGAACAATGCATTGTTCTTTTTGGGCGTCGAGATTATATATTTTGTTTTTCATTTAATGATTTGATAGGAAAAGGATTTTAATTCCATCTCTCATTATAACACATGTTTCCTTATCAAGTTTTTTTTTCACATTTAATGTGCTTTAAGCTAATTTCTTGCAATAACTTTCCACAGATCATTTCTGTTGAATACTCATTACATATTGACTATCCTCAATCCTCATATTTAGCCTTTAGGCCATTCTTCATCGCACCTACCATAATTCATGTTTAATCGTCATTTGTGTATGACATTTGCAGAGGTTGCTTAAACACAAGGCTACACAGTCCTATATTGATGTCATTCCATTTTAATCCGTTATGTCCATTTACCAGTTTGCTGGTATAGGCTATATAAGTTAAAACTGCAGTTGATGAATGAGCGAAGACCTGCTATTCAATGAAACCGGTTGGTGTCCTCACTAGGCATATATGCAACTGTTCAGTGTGAGCTTTGCGCCAACACGCGCACTTGAGGGACTGAAATCCACCCACCCCTCCTGTGTTCTTTATTTTTGTATTGATTATTATTGTTATTATAGGTTATAATATCTTTTGATTTTACCAATCAATGTGCATCATTTTTGGTGTATCTGCCTAGAAAAGATCGAAGCGTTGTTTTAAAGCGAGACAAACGAAAAAAGTCAAAAAAAAGTCTGCCAAAATAAAATAAAAAGTATAAAAGCCAAACAAATTAAAAAGAAATCGACAAAATGACCGCGGTGAAATGCTGATATGTAAATGATCTGAGGTCAAATGTTATTTTTATCACCCCTAGTGTAGCATAAGTATTTCTAACACATCAAATAAGAACAATTTTTGAGGGTCCATGTATGTGATCACTGCGTTCCATAACAAAAATATCAAGACAAGAAGCGCATAACGAACAAAATTTCGCATATTTGACCTGGAAGCTATTGACTTAGCGTAATGAAATTGTCTCAACATAAAGAACCCCACATAACCTCCCTACCCTATAACCAGCCCGTTGGTGATATGTATCAATCAATCTTCTACATAATAAAGGGCAAATGGAAAACCGTTTGACCGTTATGGAATCGAAAACCCTTGGTTATGGATACAAAACCCATACATTTTCTGAATCAGCATAATGACAGGAAGTTTTTGGACAAAAAAAAGTATTTTTTACCTATGACCTATCTGGGGTCACCAAATGACTTTGACCTGAGGTCAAATTTTGAAAGTCACGTTACCAGATCACCATGTATATGTTTCAAAGTGTCTAGACGAGAAAAAACACGGATTGGTGTTCAAAAATCGCTCTGTCCTTTTTAGATAAAAAGTTATTCGGGAAAACAAATTCTAGCAAAAACTGCATTTTTACCTTTGATGACCTCTGGAGCCTTAATTATTGATTTAAGCTCAATTTGAAGACAACCAATCTGATGACATTTTTAATGAGCTTTCGATTGCTATTTCCGATTGTTACTAGCTATCATAGTTCACGAGACATACGGGGTTGTTTGAAAAAAAGTAAAAAAAAAATGTGAAAGTTTACCTTTGATGACCTGTACCGACCTCAATATTGAACATAGCTAAAAATAGTCGTTGCAACTTCGAATGTACATGTTGAGAGCTTTCGAACGTTTTTCACCGCGTCTTTTTACCCCTTTTCGTTTTCGAGTTAGAAAGGGGGTAAACTCCCCCCCCCCACCACCACCATGGCGAAGGTGTCTTCGGAGCCCCCCCCCTTCACCAGGTCAGAGGTTGTCTCGAAGGCCTCTTGCCTGGGATAGGTATAAAGCACCAGGCATGTTTCCATCCGCCAAGATGCTCTATCAGCAGCGATATGATAAAGGTTAGTAGGTTCGATTATGCTCGTTAACGCATGGCACATTCAATGCTCCAATTAATCCTGAGCTGTTGTGCTCGGGGGAAGTTCAACAAGTGGAGCCACATTTTTCGGCAACTTGATGGAATAAGCTGGAACCACGCATTTGTTCAAGTGGTGCCTTTGTTGTCAGTATTTGTTAACATTCCATTATAGCATGGAAAGTGTAATCTTGATCGTTGACTAGGGTATGCATTCTTTTTTAGTTATGGCTTACTACTGCACCATTTTAAAAAATACATTAAAGGTGTGTCATTAATGCTAACATTAGGTAATTATTGCCGGGCAACGCCGGGCAACCCAGCAGTAAACAATAAATGGTTAACTATTGCAGCTCTGTTTTTTTAAACCTTTTTTTACAATACCGAGATCAAATAGTTAATGCGGGCATTTGTATGTGGTCACTAAAATTTGTTCATGAAACTGCAGTGTATTACCACCCACCCACTGTTCCAAACCTTTTTCATATATGCTTGGATTTGCAGCAAAACAAAAGTACTGTTGCGCTTAGATCCACTCCAACCAAAGTTCGAGGAGGAGCGCTGCTTTTGATGAGACGGCACACATCGCAAGCCTCCATTTCAGAATGTTGGCTGCATGCAACGGAGATTCATACGTGCATACATTTATCTTTGAATTAGAGCGAGGTTGACACTGATTGAAGGAAAACATGGGCGCATCCATATTTTATGAGGGATGCATTGGGGAGCGGCATTGGTGGCGTGTTGCAAGATGGCCGGCAGATCGTGACTGAACCGGGCCGGGTTTGGACCTTATATAAAAGGCAGCAGCGGTCGGCCACTGCCCATCAGTCTCATCCACAGCCTCTCCGGTACGACAGTCCAGAGCTGATAAAACATGGAAGGTAAAATGATTATTTAGAGCTTATACATTACAATTATCTTTACATTCGATACATCAAGTGTTGTCCAAGAAATGAGCACTTCCTAAAGAATCAACATTAGAGCAACGTTTAACGATACACAATACACATAGCTTTGCCTTGATGAGTCGCCGGAAATGTTAGCAGAATCTGTTTTGCCTCTTCACATATTCAGTGGTAAGGAGTCTCACTGTCTTACACGAGACTATATCCTTCAGGTATTCGTGGTTTCCCTCCTGCTGGTAGCAGCCGTCTCCGGCGCTCGCAGGCTACGGAGCTCCCAGAGGAAATAGCGGTAGTTCCCAGGCTACGGGAGCTCCCCAGGCCTAGGCGCCTCCCAGAGCTATGAGCTCCCAAGGATGGCGCCTCCCAGAGTACGGTGCCGGTTGAGAAGGAATTCCCGCCTCAGCCGTACTCGTTCGAGTACCAGGTACAGGAACGTACGAGCAACGACTACGGCCCAAGGAGGAGTCGGACGGCAGCCCGCGTGGAGCGAGTACCGCGTGCTGCTGCCCGACAGCCGCCGTCAGACCGTCACCTACTACGTGGAGGAGGACTCGGCTACGTGGCCGAGGTCACGTACGAGGGCGAGGCGCAGTCCGAGGACAGCCGAACGACCAGTACGGCGCAGCCGCCCCCAACAGTGGCTACGGAGCTCCCAGCAGTGGCTCTGGCAGCCCGGCCACCGGCTACGGATCACCGTTCTAATAGGCATCTCATTCTCATGACTGAATTGCGCACACGATAAACCATCCCTTGGCCGGAGTCTCAGTAATGGGCTTAAAGTGTGTTTATAGCTGGTCACAGAGGTGCACACTGTACATTGCTGTCTCCTGGTAGTCTTGTGCATGCGTGTACGTGTGCCGTCTTGTCCTTGGTCCTGGAAGATACCTGTGGTATGGCATGTATTTATTTAGGTAAGTGTTCTTGTGTCCTGTCTGTTAATGTATCAAAAAATAAACAGATGCGTTAACTTGTAGTTTCTTCTCTGACTGTTACATTTTTGGTGATATTTGTAATTGCTTGCCACCAGTTACAGCTGCATGCATTTTCGTCTAAAACTGAGCAAGAAATAGCACATTATTGCAGTGGCGGCGCGCCTATATAAGGCACTTTAGCAGTACCTAACCAGTGTTCAGACCCTATTCTTACACTGCTTTGTAAGAGTTGTGTTGTCTAAAATACATACATGTCTTGTGTTCAAATGACAACAAATTGACTATGCTAACCTATGCAGAGTAGGTAAGACTGCGTACTCAGATTTGCATTAATACATGCTTATGATACAGTTATAACTTAGCTGTATTCGTGCTTGACTTTCCGTGTCAAACCAAGGCTACCGAAGAGACGAAAACTTGGGCACTTAGGCACACCTAACTGGAGCGTCTCAGTGTTGTGCCATCAAGACGACAATTAGCGGCGCAGTTACCTCAATATTTTATATATATAATCAGACCAAGACGAAAAAGCGGCGCATCACCAGACTATAAGGTTCAGGTTCGGTTAGGACATACAATTGGGCTGCTTCTGAGACGCTCTCGCCGTAACCCAGCTTAAGCCAAAGTGTTTGTCTGGAAGACCTGGCTAGGACCAGTATATCGACAATATTTTTGGCTTTTATCACGATAGCGGCCAATCTGCCTTTGATGGGGGCGTCACCTATGTCCTATAACGTATGTTAGCAACTAACACTTGAGTGACTTACCTTACGTTATAGGTGGCGATACCAGTTAAGACAGCTATTTCGTTAATTGATTAACAGTTTAATAATGAATTAGGTACTGAATAGGTGGCTATTGCTGTTAGCCAAATGTTGATTCCACATTGGCATAGAGGATAGGTAATAGGTATTGCTGGGAAGCGTTGCCTAACCAGCCACGGAAGGCTGGCGCCACCACTGCATTATTGTGCAACAGTTGGTCGGATTTAAATGTGAAAACAGACGGGTTTCTGTAAATATTATCGAGCTAGGAAATTGATTATCGTTTCATGTGACAATTTTGCATAATCCTGAAAACAGTATATTATTTATTGTTATGCTGCCTGGATGATGGAGTTGGATTACATAATCCGCCCAGTACCCACATAACACACGTATGTGGTTACCACATGGGTTTAAGATGGGCTAAGTGGGCTCAGCATGGGCATGGGCTTGCACATGGGATTGGAATGGGTACCATGTGGGCTGAGGTGGGCACAAGTGAACATGGGGATGACCTGGGCATACCCATATGGGCCCCATGTGGGTTTTAGGAGGTTAGAAGGTGGGATGCTAATCCATATGGTAACCATGTGGAAACCTCTTCCAAAACTATGTGGGCACCATGTGGGAAAGGTGGGCTGATGGTAACATGTGGTTACCATGTGTCTGTGTTATGTGGGTAATGGTATCAAGAGCACCTTGCATCATTTACTGCTAATTTATCAACGATTCTTTAAACATAAATTGATGGAAAAAGTATATGTGGAGATTTATCGAGCCTTTATTTTTCTAATTCTAAATTTAAATTTAATAATAATTTGTTTTGATGATAGGATTAGTGTTTCATCACTGCAATGAAGCATTTTAAGGGAATTTTCATCACCTTAGCATTATATTTGAGTTGATATAGCCATGTTGGATTTGCATTGAAATTAAGAAGGGTATCAGTACTGATGTACCTGGCGTAACTCAGGGATCGGTTTTCTGCACGTGCGCACGTGCACACCCCTATTTTATATCTCAGGAACGGCTGAGCCAAATGTGTTCCAATTCTGTGTGTGATTAGGAACCCCTCAGCTGCTGCTTTTCCATAAATAAGGGGTGGGGTGCCTCTGCACGTGCGCACGTGCACACTAGACTGGTTCAAATTCCAAAATGGTGGGAAATGTTCTCTCCTCAAGGCTTTGCGGGCCCCCCCTTATTCCTTACATCAATATGTATATCCATGCAAAATTTGGGAATGATCTGACAATATCTTAAGGTCGCAACAAAATGTACGTTTTTGTGCACATCGTGTCTGACCGGTATGTATAAAGCAATGGGAGCTGGGGCAGCTGAGAACTGGTAACCAGCTGAGAACAAATTAAGTTCAAATATTATTCCCTAGTGGTTTGCTTGGCTATTGGATATACCATCGATTGTTTTAAACCTTTTACACCCTCGCAGTCTTTCCACACTTGCACATTCGCGCAAAAAAAATCGCTAACGTGTGAACACAGATGTATTAAAAGAAAATGACATACTCCTTAACCATAGGACGACGCTCTTTGGTCACTGACGTCTTCAAATCTGCTTCCGAAATTGGGATGGAACAACCGGAGGAGGTTGAAGGAGTACGCTTATGGTGCGGCTGATAAAATTGTTATTGTCAGTATAAACCCAACCTTCAACGCAAACAGCTGATGCCTCCTCTAAATTCCTCCAATCGTTCTCGCGGCGGCTCCCATGACGCTGCTCTGGGCTCAGCTCCAACTTCTCTTAACTCCTCCGGGGTGGAGTTTACTACTGTCTTCTGTCCATGTCCATTG
>VOPJ01016220.1:0-33107 GCA_014673585.1 Semibalanus balanoides | reverse complement strand
TTAAATTCGGGCGCTAGCAGCCGATCTGCTTTAACAAATGATGATTGTTGAAATTGCCATTCAAACAGTTATACTGAATGGTCAAATGCGAGTGCAAAAAGGTGTAGAAGCATTGCCCTATGCATTACAAGGCTAGCATACATCGCTAGTTTCGGCCAATATAAAACAGCTCGTGCGCGCTGATAGCAGCTGTCAAACAGAGCCTCGATAACTTTTTTACATTGCTCGTGTGGGGTTTATTGTCTTAAGTGCACCATTCTAGATAACATCTTCTTTACTCTGTTTATAGTGGCGGTCGCTTATGGATATCGAAACAAAACAATATGCGAAATAGGATATAAGTAACAACTCAACTAAAGAAACTTCAGACGTGAATTTTATCGTATCCAATAATCAAACCGATAGCTTCTTACCGTAATACAAATATATTTGACATTCCATAAAAGTAGGCACACTTCCTTGATGTTTCCCGAAGGACAATATGGGCGTACAGTCTTTTTTGACCGTTCAATTCTTAAAGGGACACCGCCACCTTCCAAAAGGTTTTCAAATGTACGACGCATGTGGTGTTAAATGTTGAAGTAACTGGCTGCCGAACACGATTATGACATTTGCTTCTCACAAACAGTTGCTCAATTTTAATAACAAAGTTAAGTTTTAATATTTAGGGCTGATGACGTCATATGAAGGAATTTCGGGAATAGAGAAAACCTTCACGCTGGCATATGTACATACGGGTAATGTATGGCCAAATGTAAAACAAGTCGACTATCATCAACATTTAGTAAAGAGTGACGACGTCATCGGCTCAGGGTCCCGTTCAAAATACACTGGGGACTGGGGATGTTACAGATGTCAAAACCAAACTCAAATTTCTTTGTGATTCGACCTCGGAAACCTAGCACGGAAAATGGCTATCTCAACTAAAATATAATGTTTAGGTGGCAGTGTCCCTTTAAACTCACCCATCGTATAGCATTGCTTCATTTGACGTCATAGCCCTGTGCTTGGTGCTTTTGCTCGAGAACTTGCAATTTGTGAAGCCCGGTGAAAAATGTAGAGTCCGTGAAGTAATTTGAATTGAATGAAGGCGGGAAAAAAAACTATATGAGTGCGAAGAAAGTGTTTCATTTGCTCCCTACACGTGTTGCCATGAATAAATGAATTATAATATACTGCTATATTAATGATGTTAAAGACCCATAGCAGTTAGCACATACATGCAGTTCGTTTTCTGTCCTCAATCGCAGCAGCACTAGCTAGGCAGTGAGAAAAATAAGCCAATGAAGGCGAGCCACGCTTGCCTTTCCTGTTTTGTTCTCAGAAAAATGAACAACGGAAAACCTAACAATGAGGCTCCGGAACAATGACAATGAGGGAGCTCTAGAAGCTACGGCTAAAGGAAGCAGCTGTTCTGTTTGTTTGCTCATTTTTGGTAATGTTTTGTCCTATTTGAGACCCCGTTGTCAAACTTCATAATCCGAAACAAATAAGGTGACTATGATTCATTCGCGTTCGAAAAATATATAAGTACGTGTGGATCCAAATGTATGCATGAATGTCATCTTTTTGTGGATGCATCTTGGTGAACCAAATTAGTCCGACACGGACACAACGGGCCAGGCAAAATAAATGTTACAAGCATGCCTATATTGCACTATCTGTGAGGTATTCCACTGTTATCACTGCTGCTGTCATTGCTCGTGTCACATCGCTGATGATGTGCCTGGCAACTTCCTCTTTTTGTATTTTGACACTCGCAAAAACATGGACTATCTAGCATTGCCATTTCAAGAGGACATGCAACTGCATTGATGTCACGATTTATTTGTACATTGAATATGAACGTGACATTAAGATAAATCAACTTATTTATAATATTAACCCTATTCCGTGCTGGGGAGGGGGACAGATTCTGCCATCCCCAGTAGTTTTTCGCTTGCCGCTTCGAAACGATTTGACCTAGCGTCCTGCAACTTTGCAACTTTTCCTGGAATAAAATGTCGCGTGTTGTGTCAAATAAAAAAAAAATCGGCAGAGCAGAGGCGGTGCCAGGCTCATGTTTTTGAGAGGGTGTTACCAATGTGGTTGTGCGGCGCATATTTTCTTCGTAATTTGCTGTGCAGTAAATATGTCAGAAACGTTGTCACTGCAATACACATCATAGACATAGATACTTGAATTTTACATATTTTGGGGCAGAGGCGCACTCAGGTACACAAAATGGGAGGCGAAACCCTCCGTCAAATAAGGAACCACTTCAAATAAGTAAGATGATAAAAAGTGATACGCACATGACACCCCTCACACGATGTTTACCAGGATCACTATCACTTGTTACATAATCACTATGTGCAATATGTAACATTTAACAATTACAGAAAAATGACCGCATGTGGTGGTCATATCCTCTCAAACAACCACGAACAGCTCATATTTATTATCAAAAATACCCCCCATTTCACATCCTCTGAATACGCCTTTGATTTTTTATTCTGCTTCTTGACCTTCTGTTATATTCGAGACCAGTACAAAGCAAGATCGATAACGTCTTGGGCATGAAAATCGGTCGAGCCACATGGCCCCAATGATCTTGAAAAAATCGTATTTGCTGCCCCCTGCCCCTCAATGTTTTACCAAAAAGAAACTATAAGGTCCGGAAAGAAAAATCATGTGATGACAAATCAAATGGTGGTTGTCCCATCGAAATCGACCAAGCGGCAGGTTCTGCCCCCCCCCCCCCCAGATATCTCGAGAACCACTCGGTTGATTTCGATGGGACGAAACACCATTCGATTTGCCGTCAAAATAAATTTATTTTTAGACCCCGACATTTCTTTTTGTTCAAAAATGGGAGACCAGGGCCAATTTTTTTAAAGGTTATTGCAGAAATGTGGTTCGCCCGATTTTTGAGCCCGAAACGTTTTTTAGCTTCGAATGCACTGGGCTTTCATATATCAAAAAGACAGGTACCAAAACACAAATCATATGCGTTTTCAGGGGATGTAAAATGGGGGATGATTTTCTGATAACAAATATGCGCTGTTTGTGATTATTTGGGACGATATTGGCGGCATATGTGGTCTCGTTTGCTGTTATTTGTTAAATATAATATATTGCGCATAGGCGGATCCAGGTAAACATCGCGGGGCCTTTTATCATCTTACTAATTTTAAGTTGGAAGTTGGATTTTACGGTGGGTACCGCCTCCCATTTTATGTACCTGAGTGCGCCTCTGCCCCCAAATATGTAAAATCCAAGTATTTATTATGTATATTCCAGTGACATCGTTCCTGACCCACTTATTGCACCACAGACTACGAAGGAATTATGCGCCGCACGACAGCATTCGTATCTGCCTCCCAAAAACATGAGCCTGGAACCACCTCTACTGGGACGATTAACAAAAAAATATTCAATTTCAGGAAAAGTTAAACAATTTCAAGACGCTAGGTATGGTTTAGAGGAGGCAAGCACAAAACTACTAGGGGCAGAATCTGCCCCCGCAAGGAATAGGGCTAACGTTATTCTGGCCGCCAGCACGGAATAGGGTTAAGACATCGTTTTTCGTCTTCGCTGTCTGACGATGAGCGATCCAGGTTTCGAGCAAACATCTCACTTTTTTGGCGGCGTGCGTTGACTGCAATGCATTCCTCTGCTCGTTTCGGATGCCTAGAATGCACCGCTCTATCTCTGTGCATTGCGGAACAGCATACAAACCTACACAACCCACAATACACATGCACGCTGCACACATAATAAGGTGTATCGTGCGAGTATTCTCTTGTGACGCCGTTAAGTTGGACGATTCTTTTTAGAAGGCCGTGTGTGCATGACTATAGTCAAATTATTTTAAGTTGAATGTTGAGTAACTGGAGCCTTTTCGAAAATAGCACGCGCTAATGCAAGTTTATTACTTAGTAGATACTGGAGCGGCCAAGAGTGACGCACACTGGAGCTGCATTGCATGAATGATGGTCAAATATTATGTCCATTTTTGTACGTCGACTTATGCGGCTGGTGTCTTCTTGAAAATAGCAGGCGCAAAGCAAGTTATTCTACTACTATTTTAGCCATAAAGCTTGACTTTAAATTAGTTTTTCCTCAAGGCAACACGATATTTTTGTACTCATATTTGACCATCATTCACTCAATGCTGCACCAGTGTGCACCACTCTTGGCCGCTCCAGTATCTCAAGTACCTAATAACTTGCATACAGCGCGTGCTATTTTCGAAAAGGCTCCAGTTACTTAACATTCAACCTAAAATAATTTGACTATAGTTACTTTTATTACGAGCAAATGGTAGCCGTTTTCACGAAGGATTTATTTTTACCTGGTAGTACCCGGTAATATTTCATGTGTTTTGGGTAACTGAGTCTAGGAACACGGCTTTTCCCAGATATGATTGGTATCAATTGAAACTTCATGAATTCTTATACAATTTTCTGCTCTTACAATGCGAAATTTCCCGTTGATTTTCTTTGTATCAACAAATTTATAACCAATATTACCGGGTACTTTCGGCCCGGTAGTACCCGGTTATATTTGTTCATGAATTTGATTATACAAAGGAAACTAACGGGAAATTTTGCATTGTAAGAGGAGATGAGCATTGTAAGAGCACATGAATTCATAATTTTTCAGTTGATACCAAAAATATTTGGAAAAAGCCGTGTTCCTAGATTAAATTGCCCAAAACTCACGGGAAATTACCGGGTACTACCGGTTTAAAATAAATCCTTCGTGAAAACGGTTATTATAGCGGCTTTCGTATGAACTATTGCAACCCTCACTTTCAACGACGATTCATTAAATAATTCATTATAAACACGGACGTGCGTTTTCATGTGCATCCCTTAACCCAGAAGCCGTCAACGATCACCAGTGCACTCTCCTTTACCCGTCATCTTAGCGTGATACCTCTCAGCGTGATACCTCTCAGCGTGATACCTCTCAGCGTGATACCTCTCAGCGTGATACCTCTCAGCGTGATACCTCTCGTGATACCTCTCAGCGTGACACCTCTCGTGATACCTCTCAGCGTGATACCTCTCGTGATACCTCTCGTGATACCTCTCGTGATACCTCTCAGCGTGATACCTCTCGTGATACCTCTCGTGATACCTCTCAGCGTGATACCTCTCGTGATACCTCTCGTGATACCTCTTAGCGTGATACCTCTCGTGATACCTCTCGTGATACCTCTCGTGATACCTCTCGTGATACCTCTCAGCGTGATACCTCTCGTGATATCTATCAGCGTGATACCTCTCGTGATACCTCTCAGCGTGATACCTCTCGTGATACCTCTTAGCGTGATACCTCTCGTGATACCTCTCGTGATACCTCTCGTTTCAGGCGTGGCGCTGGCGTCGACATGTCACGCCCCGCGGCGTTTCCTGGCCACCACGGGCCGCACGCCGGCCGTCTTCATCTGGCCCGGCGAGCAGGTGGAGCTGCACTGCCGACCGTCCAAGCCCGGCGGCTGCAGCTGGTCCAATGGCAACGCGGAGCTCGTCGCCGACTGCGTGCTGCGGACCTCCGCGATCGGCACGCTCGTCTGCAAGCAGGGTGACGAGGTGGTGGGCTCGTTCCAGCTGCGTCGGCCGGACGACATGGCAGTGATCCTGGCGGGCCGGATGTCCCGCGGCCATGACGTGTGGCACCCCTTCCTCCGCGTGTTCTCCGCATCTCCGACCTACGCCACCTTCACTGACATCCAGTCGGCCCGCGAGAAGACCATCTTGTGCTCGAAGACGGGCGTCATCATCTCCAACATGCACGTCTGCGACGGCATCAACAACTGCCACGACGGCGAGGACGAGCGCGGCTGTGAGCTGCCCTGCGGCGCGCCGGCCGTCGGCGAGCACAGCTCCATATCGACCCCGGAGGAGACGCTGTACCACAGCCGCTCCAACGTCACCTACCACTGCGACAGCGGCTTCAGCTTCAGCGAGACGCTGAGCGGCCTGAACCGCACCTGCTGGCAGGGACGCTGGACCGGCACTACCCCCGTCTGCCAGCGCAACGTCGCCTTCAACCAGACCGTCGTCGAGGACGGTTCGGTCCTGTCGACGCGCAGCAAGCAGGCCGCCGTGGATGGCAAGGTGGACACGTGGAGCATCTTCGTGCCGACCTCTCAGCCGCAGTCGCTGTCGGTGTCGACGCCCGGCGGCGTGGTGCGCGTGCTGGTCCGCTCGCCCAGCGCGCGCTACCACATGTCACTGCGGGTGCACAATAACGGCACGGGCCCGCCGGTGCGCTGCAGCTGCAGTCCGAACCAGTCGTCGCGCGTCTTCCCGAAGCTGTCTGGCGAGGCGGTGTGCACGTGCCCCGCCCAGCCGGGCCCGACCGATGTCATCATCAGCAGTGAGCCCGCGGCCTTCATGGGTCTGGCGGTGGCAGAGATGGCTGCTCTGGAGCACGCCAGGCCTGAGGAGCCCGCCAACTGCGCGATGCTCGACCAGCCGGCGCACGGCACCTTCGAACTCATCGCCAACGACTCTGTGCGCCTCTCCTGCGAGATGGGCTTCAAGCCGTCGTGCCCGATGCCGGTGACGTGCGCGGACGTGGCGCTGGGTCGCGCGCGGGCCGTCTGCCGGCCGTTGAGCTGCTCGCCGCCGCCGGTGCTGCCGCACACGGTGTTCCGCTCTCAGGGCGGCTCCTCCTGGTCGGCCGTCACCGAGTACGACTGCGCCGCCGGCTACACGCTCTACCCGGTGGAGCAGACCACCGAGTCGGTGTGCTCGGACGGCCTCTGGTCGCTGAGCCACGTCAGCTGTCTGGCCGACTCGGACGTGCGTGTGGTGACGCTGCGGCTCCGGCAGCAGCACACGCGGAACGTGGCGGCGCTGCGTGAGGAGCTGGAGGGCGCGTTCAACACGGAGATCCAGCTGCTGAGGAGACAGCAGGACCAGGCGCACCAGAGGCTGCGCAAGCTGGAGGCCGGACTGCAGGGACTCAGGCAGAAGGCAGAGCAGCAGCTGATGCAGGAGAAGGCGAAGCAGGAGCGTCTGCTGTTGGAGACGAAGAACAAGGAGTATGCGCCGCTGCTGTTGCCAGAGGTGGTGTGAACTCGCCCATTCGGGAAATGAATGATATTTTCTTGAGCTCGCCGGCCGAGTGTCTCGGTGATTACTCTTCGACAGTGGAAGCCAGCCGAAGGAATACATAGCACGATACTGGTTTATGGTGTATGTGCGTCTGATTATTTGTCTGAGTCTATGTCCGTTTCCCTTTCAATAATTCAAGAAGCTAGTCATGACAGCATCACCGATCGAAAATAACCTGACACAGTTTCCCAGCTGTTCAAATGGTTTCGCTTGCGCTGAAAATATATTGCATCTGTATCAAATGATTTATTTTTCAAATAAATATATTTTATGGTTGCTTCTTATGACCGTGTTTTTGTATCAATAGCCGTTTTTACGAAAGACTCTTGCGCTGAAAAGAGTCTGAAAAGTTCTTGAAAAGTTAAAAGAAAACTAAGTCTTGGTACAATATGCATTCCAAGATATCAATTACTGATTTAGGCGATATTATCACTATTCAATAGTTATGAAAAGTATTTAATTAAGCTTCATAATGAAGCTTAAATGATACAAAATTTGTCGATTTTCTAAAGAAACATATGCATTTAGAATCCATTTGTTCAGTTTAACATACCCAATTTCAGTCGCTGGGGATCTGGTATCACAACTGACCTTATATCAAGATATAAAGGGACACTTCCACCTTCCCAAAAGCTCTCAAATGTACGCCGCTTGTAGTGCTGAATATGAAGTAATTGCTGCCGAACACGATTATGACATTTGTTTCTCTCAAACAGTGCTCATTTTCATAAAAGTTAGGTTTCAATATTTGGACTGATGACGTCATATCAAGGAATTTCGGGAAGTAGAGAAAACCTTCACGCTGCCAAATGTATGGCTAATGTACGGCCAAATGTAAAACAAGTCGACTACCATCAACATTTAGTAAAGAGAGATGACGGCATCGGCTCTTGGTCTATGTACCAAAAATTTACCAATAGTACTTGTGGGCGCGGGCGGCTGCCCCCGCTGGGTTGCGCCTATGTCGCGTTATCGCTGGAGCGGCTGCGCGCTCCGGCGTGCGGCCACCGCCGTGAGCCACGTCTAGTTGTCTAGGTGGACGCGTTCCGGGCGTGCGACCACCGCCGTGATCGCCGTTGTGTTTTTTGGAAGCGGGAAACCTCGGTACGTCGGGCAAGAGCGGTGGACTGGGTGGGCACTGTATCGATGTTTAATCTTTGCTACCTACGTTTTGCTATAACGAGTTTTTCTAGTTGATGATTAATGTACGTATCATTCGAAAGCGCGCGATGTATTTCAATTGTGGTGCATGGTTTCGGTTTGGGCGCGGCTGAAATGCGCATCATCTTAACTGTGGTAGGCGTTTCGGCTCATGAAATGTGCTATGCGGCTTTGTGTTGCCTAACCCTCCCTGTGTGGCAAACCTCGTTGGGAAACCACTTACTCGTTTGTATGTTGGATTTCTGTTTTGCCGAAAACCCTGTTGGTATCCAATATACAAGCGTGTTACGAGTACCGCTCTGTACTGGATTGAGGGACAAGGGCCGGCGGCGGTTACATTTCAGTGGCTTCGAGAGGCTTCTTCCCGACGGGGCCAGTGCCCCCGTGGGACCGTCAGAGCAACATGGAGCGACATCACCATCGCAGATGTCACAGGATGTGAGGAGCGACGTCACATACGCTCATGATCATCAGCGACACTGCCAAGTGCTGGGACAAGTGAATGTGCACAATAATGATTTCAATATGACAGTGCATAAAGTCATGACTAAAGTCTTCAGTGAACATTGCAGACAGTCAATGGTTCATTAAGTGAATGGTGCAGAGACTTGGAGACATTT
Organism: Semibalanus balanoides; assembly: GCA_014673585.1. Lineage (NCBI taxonomy): Eukaryota > Metazoa > Arthropoda > Thecostraca > Balanomorpha > Balanidae > Semibalanus > Semibalanus balanoides. The sequence goes on along the minus strand of VOPJ01016220.1, from coordinate 24,211 downwards.
GTTGCGTCGAAGTTTGAGACATTTGTTGCGTCAAAGTTGGAGACATTTGTCAGTGTTAATGCAGGCGTTCAAAGTGTGTTGATTGCAAGCTCATGTTGATGTTGAAGGAAGGTTACTTGCAGACGTGAAACATTGTCAGTGTGCTGCTCTGTCATTGTATTGATTGTTGCTTGACGTCACTGTATTGCGTAAATTGGCCCATATCGTGATCTGAGTTTGGGGTTTCACATAACTGGGCTCAGTTGGTTCTTGATTTGGATTAGGACCTGCCAGCTTCTCTGACACTAAGGCCTGTTCTGAGGTTGTTCTACCAAAGTTGTTCTAGGTTCATTTCGGACAGGGTCTTGTTAGGTCTTTTCCAAGGTCTTGTTAAGGTCTTTTCTGAAGTCTTGTTGGGGTATTTTCCGAGGTCTTGCTTAGATCTTGCTTAGGTCTTTCTGAAGTCTTTCTGAAGTCTTTCTGAAGTTGTTCTGAGGTTGTCCTAAAGTCGTCCTGAAGTTGTACTGAGGTTGTCCTGAAGTCGTCTTGAAGTAATGATTAGGTTGTCATTAATTCTCTGCTAATTGTGTATGAAGATTGTGTAGGTTCACATACGTAGTTGACGTCAGGTTCTGGAAGTGATACTTCACACAGCTTCGCTGGTTCTTGGTACGCACTGGGAATTGCTTATGATTATTTGATTCAGAAGTTGTTCTTAAATCATTCTGAAGTGTTTTTGTATTTAAGTTCTTTGTCAAACGGCTCTTCAACTTGTATAACATGGATCTTGAAGCATTGAAGGTACCACTCCTGAAGGCCCAGTTGCTTAGTAGGAATTTGGACACTAGGGGAAGCAAATCTAATCTTGTTGCTAGACTGAGGGATGCTCTTACTCAGGAAGGTGTTGATCCACTGTCGTTTGTGAGGAAGTTAACTGAGGAAAGTCAGGTTCAGGATCCCACTCCTCGGGATGCAAGTGGTGCTTCTGAGATGCCTCTGGAGTTGAATCCTGAAGGCGCTGAAGACGACGAGTCTGTGAGGTCTGCTGCACCGGCAAGATCTGTGTCCTCGAGAGGGTCCTCTTGTTCACATGTTTCTGTGACCTCACTGCGAGCTAGAGAGCAAGCCCGGAAAGCTGGACTCATGGCGAGAGTTGCTTTGATGAAGCAGAGACGGATGTTGGCACAGCAAGAACTGGAGTTGAAAATGAAGAAAGAAGAGTTTGAGCTGAGCATGGAAATCGCAGAAGCGGAAGCCCGAGAGCAAGCCTTCATTGAACATGAAGAACATGAAGAAGGTGCAGCCAAGGTGATCTGCCCAGACAAATCAACAAAGAGAGAGGTGCATGAAGAGCATGAAGAAGAGGCTGACAAGAGAGCGGCGTGCACAGAAGATCCCAAACTGAGAACTGAGAACAGAGAAGATGTCAACAGAAAGAAGAATGCAGTTGAAGCAGCAGTAAAGAGAGACACCGAAGGTGAAGGTTTGCTCACTGTAAGACAGGAGGCGCCTACAGGTGGGTCACCTGAGAGAAGTACAGAGCAAGGACAAGTGAGAGAGAAAGTGGTACAGGAAGGGGAAGCCACCCGAGCATTTTTGAGACATTTCCAGAGAGGCCAGCTGCCCAAGGCAGAAATCCCAGTATTCAACGGTGACGTCACGAAGTACCGGTCGTTTGTGCGGGCATTTGAGAGTCGAATAGCATCAAAAACGGAAGACGATGAAGAGAGGCTGTATTTTCTCGAGCAGTATACAGGAGGGAAGCCCAGGGACATCATCAGGGGTTGCCTACACATGTCTGCAGGTACCGGATATTTGGAGGCTCGGAGGCTGCTGGCCAGGCGCTACGGAGACGAAGACGCCATCACCAGTGCGTTCGTCGACATGATCACCGAGTGGCCTCAGCTGAAACCCGGAGACGCGGAGGGTCTGGACCGCTTCTCTCTGACGCTCACCTCCTGCAAAAACGTCATGGCCGGGACGTCTCCTGGAGCCAGAGAAACGGACCACCCGAGGACCATGAGGAAAATCATTGAAAAACTGCCGTACCACATGCAGGACCAGTGGCGCCGCCTGGCGGACAAGATCCACGAACGGGAACATAGGCGGGCGGAGTTCGAAGACATCGTAAACTTCGTTGAAAGGGAAGTTAGGATACAAACAAATCCCATGTTTGGTCGCCAGCACCAGAGCAGCAAGACTGAAGGACAGGGCAGAAAGACTCACACCGTATCAGCGACTGTCATCGGAGATGGAGCAGGTGTCGAACAGCGGCAGGTGCCGCCAAGGTGCTTGTTCTGCACTGAAGGACATCCTCTCGATCAATGTGAAGCACTTCGAAGGAAGCCACCTCATGAGAAAAGGTCTTTCCTTAGGGATAACAGGCTTTGTTTTGGATGTCTCTGTAGAAATCACGTTGTGAAGGATTGTAGAACGAAGAGAAAGTGTTCAATCTGCAAACTGAGGCACCCGACGGTGATGCACAACGATAGGCCGCCACCTGGTCCAGGCGTAGTCTTTGTCTCAGATAGACATGAGAGTGGCGTAAGGTCGCAGAACTCGAGTCAAGTAGTGACAAACGGTAGAGTCCAGTTGGGGAGCTTCTCGAGGTCGTGTGCTGCTTCGTCTTCTACAATGATGTCCATAGTACCGGTGAAAATCTGGTCTGAGAATAACGAGAGAGCGATCGAGACGTACGCGTTTCTGGACGGAGGGAGCTCAGCGACGTTTTGCTCAGAGTCTCTGCTGAGGCAGCTCGGTGTCGTGGGCGAAGATGTGACGCTGTCCATGACGGACTGCGTCAGTTAACAATCAACAGGTGGAAAGCTGCGTCGTCAGGGATTTGAAATTGTCAGACTTGAGTGGAAAAACGCGTATTGCAATGCCTCCGACTTACACTCTCAGCACCATCCCTGTGAAACGAGAAGACATGGCTTCAAGTGAAGATCTGGACCAGTGGGTTCATCTGCAGGACATCGATCTGTCTCGGATTGATGCTGAGATAGGTCTGCTGATCGGCAGCAATTGTCCTGAGGCTCTCGAGCCGCTGGAAGTGCGACGAAGTGAAAATGGTGGGCCGTTTGCTCTTCGAACTCAGCTAGGATGGGTAGTGCAGGGTCCGAGGCGAAGCTGTCAAGCAGAGGACGGCAAAGTGAAGGTGAATCGCATCCAGGCTGACCGGAGTAACTCGGATATTCATCGCAGTTTCATTGCTCTGTACAATCAGGATTTCGAAGACCATGGGAGCGCTGTGAACGAAGGTCTCTCCAGAGAAGACCGCTCGTGGCTCCAGAAGGTGGAGAATGAGGTGTGCTACACTAACGGACACTACGAGATACCAATCCCACTCAGAGACCAGAAGTCCTTCCCTAACAACAGACAGCAGGCAGAGAGTCGAGCTCAAGGCCTGAAGAAGCGGATGCTGCGTAGTGAGAAGTATCTGAAGGACTACAGCAAGTTCGTCAGCGAGTTGATCAAGAAAGACTATGCAGAGAAAGTGGCCAAGGAGCACTTTGAAGTCGGAAGAACATGGTACATACCACATCATGGTGTATATCATCCAATGAAACCGGATAAGATAAGGGTAGTGTACGACTGTTCTGCAAGTCACCAGGGTGTGTCTCTGAACGACAGACTATTACAGGGTCCCAATCTGACAAGCTCTCTGATAGGTGTCCTTCTGAGATTCCGGCGGGGTCCGTTTGCGATTATGGGCGATGTGGAGAAGATGTTTTATCAGGTTCGCGTTCCCGCTGGAGACAGGAGCCTGCTACGGTTCCTCTGGTGGCCTGATGGGGACTTGTCTCGACCGCTGGAGGAGTATCAAATGAACGTCCATCTTTTTGGAGCAACGTCATCGCCTGCAGTCGCGAATTTCGCGCTGCGGAGAACAGCTGAGGATTTCGGTGAGCTGTATCGTTCTGAAGTTCGGGAGTCTATACAGAGAAACTTTTATGTAAATGACTTCCTGAAATCTGCATCAACCGAAGAGGAAGCCGCAAGAATCGCGTTGGAAGTTCGCGAATGTTGTGCCAGAGGAGGGTTCAAGTTGACAGGGTTTGTCAGTAACAGTCTGAATGTTATGTCATCTCTCCCAGAGACAGATCGTGCGCCGACTCACAAGATGGACCTCGCTCGAAGTGTGCTGTCGCCGCAGAGGCTCTCGGAGTACAGTGGACTCGTCCTCGACACCCTCAGCTTCCGCGTGGATGTGCAACCTGGTCCATCCTCAAGGAGAGGAATTTTGTCAACAGTCAGTGCCGTCTACGACCCCCTGGGGCTGGGAGCTCCATTCATACTGCCCGCGAAGTTCATTCTTCAGGACTTGTGCAGACTGAACGTCGGATGGGATGACGAGATTCCTCATGAACATGCTGAGAGATGGGCGCAGTGGTGTCACGATTTGAGTGAGCTGAAACGGTTCAGTGTGGCTAGGAGTTTGTCACCAACAGGCTTCAGAGTCACAAGTTGTCAGCTCCATCACTTCGCGGATGCCAGTGAGAAGGGCTATGGCACGGCCAGCTACATACGACTTGAAGATGAGGAGGGGGTGGTCCGCACGTCTCTCCTGATGGGTAAAACCAGAGTAGCTCCGCTGAAGGTCTGCACTATTCCCCGGCTGGAGCTATCCGCAGCTGTCCTGGCGGTTAGGATGAACACATTGCTGCTTTCAGAACTGGAGATGCCGGTGGACGCAGTCTACTTTTGGTCAGACAGCACTTCGACACTGAAGTACATACAGAACAAGACAACCGGTTTCAAACGTTTGTTGCCAACAGGCTATCCATCATCCACGACGGCTCTAGTCCTGATCAATAGAGGTACGTGATCAATCAATTTTCAATGGAGGTACGTGATAAATCAATGATCAATGGAGGTACGTGCCTTCTGCACTCAACCCTGCAGATGATGCCTCGCGTGGTCTCACGGCGCGAGAATTTATCGTCTCTCACCGCTGGACCCAGGGTCCTGAGTTCCTGAGTGGTGGAGAGGACGTTTGGTCTGACCAAACCAACGTGTTACCAGTAGTGGACGAGGTAACACAGGAAGTAAAGAAAACCATTGTGAACGCTTCCCGGCCGAGTGAAGGAGGAGGACCACACTTCGCGTCTCCTGAGCAGTTATTCAGATTGGCACAGTTTGAGGAAGGTGGTGGCCTGGTTTCTTTGACTGAGGACGGCTCTCAGAAAGCGGGTGGAGAGAAGAGGGAACACCGGGGACGTGGACCCCCTCGAGGTCGCAACTTCACAGTGCAGGAGCTGAGAAAAGCCAGAGATGCGATTCAGACACGTACAGCGTTCTTTCCCTGGGCGAAGATCAGAGTCTCCAATTAGTGTAGACCCAATTCCCCTAAAGCCTTGCGTGGACATGGAATCATACTGTTGTGGGCGCCTGTCGGCGCGCAGAGATCTCAGATGGAATGAAACAACACCCATGTTCTGCCTAAAACCGACATAGTTATGATTGTCATCGAGACGTTCACGAGAGAATGGGTCACCAGGGCAGGGAGCATGTGCTCGCGGCCTTGCGCCGGAAGTACTGGGTCGTGAACGGAAACGCCGCTGTTCGCAGGGTCTTGTCCAGGTGTGTCAGCTGCAGAAAGCGACAGGCTCCTGCTGTCACTCAGGTCATGTCTGATCTGCCGACTGATCGTATCACCCCAGACGAGCCTCCGTTCACCCGAGTTGGTACTGACTACTTCGGACCCTTCTACACGAAGAATGGAAGAAAAAAGCAAACGAAGCGGCGTATGCTGCTGTTCACCTGTCGAGACCCACGCTGTGCTATCGAGATAGCCGGACAGCCTGAACACCAGCTCTTCATCTTGTGCGCTGCGCCGATTGTCAGCAAGAAGATGTCAAATTCAAAGTATTCGTCCACAAATGGTACAATTTCGTGGGAGCCAGAGGGAAATGAGAGAAGAAATCGAAAAACTGAAGAAAGACGACCAGATTCACGAGTTATTGTCGAAGAAAGACATCAGCTGGGCCTTCAACACTCCAGGCGCTTCACACCACGGGGGTGTGTGGGAGCGCCAAATTCGGACAATTCGCAAAGTTCTGGGAGCGCTACTGAAAGAGCAGACCATGTGTGACGAGTCGCTCCGCACACTAATGTGTGAAGTTGAATCCATACTAAACAGTCGCCCTCTGACGACGGTTTCAGGGGACCCATCGGACCTCGATCCCCTGACTTCCAACCATCTGCTGCTGCTGAGGGGCGGTCCAGTGCCTTGCTGTGTTTTCAGCCAGCAGGACGGGTACCCTCGCCGCAGGTGGCGCCAGGTGCAGTATCTCGCCGATGTGCTCTGGGCGCGGTGGCTGCGGGAGTACCTGCCATTGTTACAAGACAGACGGAAATGGAGTACAGATACCAGAAATACGAAGATTGGCGATGTAGTTCTCGTCACGGATATTAGCTTGCCCCGAGCGCAGTGGCCTCTGGGCCGTGTGGTAGAAGTATTCCCCGACAGCAGAGGCTTCGTAAGATCGGTTTTGGTCCGCACTGTCCGCTCAGTTTTCAAAAGACCCATCACCAAATTAGTCCTGATTCAGGAAATTCCTTAGAATATGATATATATGTAGTTGAATTCGTCATATTTCGCTTCGTAGCATTTCAGTCTGGTTTTGTATGTTGGACGTTATGTTGAACCGCGGTAGGTTCAAGGGGGTGGGTGTGGGCGCGGGCGGCTGCCCGCTGCTGGGTGCGCCTATGTCGCGTTGTCGCCGGTGTGTTGTAGCTGAGTGCGCCGCTGCCACTATGTTATGGCCGTTACGTGACGTCATGCATGGGACGTGACGTCAGTCACGGGAAAGGAGAACGTATTCGTTTTGTTTCACATTATATATTACATGTTAAGCATCAGAAAATAGAGCGTGAAAATGTATGCGTTAGTCACTCCTCGATGTACTTGTAGTGTGACAGTTTAATATTTATTTTCGACTTAATCGAGAACTGTATAATAGTTATATTGACAGGTCGCTGCGGGCGGCCGGCCGGCCATTGCGGGGGCGGACATTATCGCTGGAGCGGCTGCGCGCTCCGGGCGTGCGCCACCGCCGTGAGCCACGTCCTGTTCTTTGGGGGCGCGTTCCGAGCGTGCGCCACCGCCGTGATCGCCGTTGTGTTTTTGGAAGCGGAAACCTCGGTACGTTCGGGAAGAGCGGGGCTGGGGGCACATGTATTGATGTTTAATTTGCTACCTACTTTTTGCTATAACGAGTTTTCTAGTTGATGATTTAATGTACGTTATCTCGAAAGGCGCGATGTATTTCAATGTGGTGCATGGTTCGGCTGGTGAAATGCGCAATGCATCTTAATGTGGCGTAGGGTTTCGGCTCATGCAATGTGCTATGCGGCTTGTGTGTGCCTAACCCTCCCTGTGTGGGCAAACTCGTTGGAAACCCTACTTACTCCGCTTTTTTGTTTGGATTTCTGTTTTGCAGAAACCGTTGGTATCCAATATACAGCGTGTTGCGAGTACCGCTCTGTTACTGGATTGAGGACAAGGCCGGCGGTGGTTACATCTTGTATGTATTGAATCACAAAATGTTCCTTATATTGATATACTCTGTTGCAGGCCTGTAGCCAGAGTTTTTATCAGGGGAGGGGGGAACATCGGACAAAATTCAATTTTGCTCCTTAGCCATATGCTGCTGTTCGGAAGGGTTGGGTTATTTTTTAAATTTAGTCCAAATATTTGGTATGGATGGATTTCCGAGGTCAGGACCCGTGCTAAGCAGAGCTTGTTGCGCAGGCCCTATCCCCACCACCTGATCGCACAATTCCCGTTGGTCGGCATAATTCAGACGAAAGCTTAACGTGCCCAACATACGACTTGGACACTGCCTGCCCCGCTCACTGACGTTCACCGACCTTCAGTGTGAACGGCTTGCCACTTGGCGCCTCCCAGCTGTCAGGAGCAAATAGCAAGCGCCAAAGCGACTCGAACCCGGGCTGCCACTACCAGGATGTGTCAGGAGTCCAGCGCTTTCCCACTGAGCTACAGGGGCGGACTAAGGGAGGTTTTCAGAGAATCCCACATTCTATCTTGTGTGAATTTATTTTGCTTTTGCACAATGGCCCCCATACCCCCCCCCCCATTGGCTACATCCCTGCTCAGTTTAAGATGAGTGAATACCAACCATTTTTCATATTTTAACTAATGATCTTCCTGAAGATATTTATATCCAAGAAGGGAGAAACTTTCTTCAGCAAGGACCTGTTGCAGTGNCACGCAGTGAATTTGCCTTACCCGAGCGAGGGTTAACCCTAGTATGCAATATTCATAGTATCCAGGGGCGCAGCCAGGATTTGTGAGACGAGGGTGGGGGGGGGGGGTCTGAAACCAAAGTGGGCCGTTACGCATGTGGGCTGATGCCCAAAACAAACAAACGATGAATTTGTTTTTGAGGTTCCCCTCATGGTAAAACCATGTCACTGCATAGTGAGACCTGTTCCGGCCCGAGGCATTGGGGTAGCACAAAGGCTTTATAACGTGGGGGAGGAGATGCTAAGCCATGCATAGTAGAAGAGAGTAATACAAATAGATGAGGGGAAAAGTCGCTTGAAACCGGCCTATTCCTGCGGGCGGCCAGAATTACGCTAAACTGCAGGAAGGGTAGATTCCCCCCCCCCCCGAGATCTCGAGAACCGCTCGGCCGATTTCATTGGGACAAACACCACTCGATTTGTCGTGACAAGATGCTTTACGGATTCCGAAATTTTCTTTTGGTCAAAAATGGAGGGGCAGGGATATATTTTTTTTATTTTTCGAAAGGTCATTGTGATTAAGTGATTCGATCGATTTTCGTGCCCAAAAAGTTTTTGAGCTTCCAAATTAATGATCTTCGATATATCAAAGATAATTGTACCATGGAACAGACTTTGAACTCTTTGGATATCTGGTTCCACTCCCACGGTTTGAAGTTTAACACCGGCAAAACCGAGCTAATCGTCTTCGGCTCTCGCCAAAATTGTCGGGGACTAGCCCCGATTTCGCATTGCGGTTCCGCGAGACACGATCCGTGAGAGCCCCACGGTGAGGAAACCTTGGCGTACAGTTTCGACAAGCGAAAGGATGCCACGTGTCTGGCCCTCGTCAAAAAAATGGTAACGGCTATCCTGCATCGGCGCTGTCCCACGTGCGTCATCAGATTCCGCGCACGTCTTACCCATCCTTACAAAACCGACCCTGGTCATCTTCTCACGTTCGTTCTAGCTGGCGTTTTTGGCGCGGTGGAGAGACATGACAACGTATAGGAGGTGGCCTGACTTTGGACTGCGTGGTGAACTCCGGCCCGCCGCAAATTCGAGGGCATATATCGGACGTGCGGGGTGCACTGGGTTGGCCCACGCCGGCACTGTATGAGACAGCATTCCTAAATTTACTGCACAAATTGTTACGGGAACCGCTGGCCTCTCCCTCTCAGCTTCAGGTTAACTCTACTCTCCGTGCTCGGTCTACACGTCAGGGACGCTGATCTGGCGCTCCCGCGCCGCGCGCGCGAGAACCGAGGCCGGGAAGCGGCGCCTCCCTTTTTAGTGTTGTGCAACAGTACAACGGGCTGCCGCCAGAGGTCCGTGTTCTGCCACTTAGAACTTTTAAACGTGCAGGTACAAGGACCTTTTAGTAGCATGATGGTGGTGGAGGCTAGTTTTCTTATATTTTGTTGGAATAATGATAGGGTCTCAGCGGGTGACAGAACGCGGTTTAAAGCAGTACTTGGGTGCGTGTAATTATGTGTTTCGTGAAATGGGGCTGTGTGTGTTGTGTTTGCGTGCATAAATGCGTGTGTGTTTGGTGAGTAGGAAATGTGGCTTCTGGACTTTATTTATTTTGCTAATCTGATTGTGTGCGTGTGCTGGGTGTCATTTTACATTCTTCACCTTATAAGCGCTAATCAATTGAAACACGGGTCGGAATAGCCTTTGTAATATTGGAGAGTGTTTTAATTGTCAAATACAAATACAAATACAAATACCCCCCAAAAAAATAAAAAATAGGCGTAGGTACGCATGAATACAAAATAGTGGGATTTTCTTAAAATAATATGTGCTGTTCGTGATTGTTTGGGACGATAGGAACGTCATATGTAGGCTTTGTTGCTGTTATTTGCTTAATATAATATATTGCACATAAGCGGATCCATGTTAGCAACGTGGGGGGCACTATGATTGGAACGCCTTTTATCATCTTATTATTTTGAAGTCGGGCCTAATTTGATGGAGGACATTGCCTCCCATTTAATATACCTGAGTGCGCCTCTGACCCCAAATATGTGTAATCTAAGTATGTATGATATAAATAGCAGTGAGATAGTTTCTGACGCCTTTATTCCACCGCAAACGACGAAAAAAGTATGCACCGCACAACCGCATTCGTAACGACCTCCCCAAAACATGAGCCTGGATACGCCTCTGCTTTGATTATTTTCTTATCAAAATTTTGGCCCAACATGCGGCATTCCATTCTAGGAAAAGTCCAAAAGTTTCAAGACGCTAGGTCAAACGCTTCAAAAGCGGCAGGCCAAAAACTGCCGGGAGGGGCAGAATCTGCCCCGCAGGGAATAGGGTTAAGCCTTAGACTCGGACTAAAGAGAGGCCCTTCCCGAGTCTGAGAGCTGATATCTGCCTTTGCTGGACATGAGATACTCACTTATGAGGCTAAGCTTGGTTTTGTCAGGCCTAAAATGGCCCTGTTCTGATTCCAAGATGGGACCCTTCCCGAACCTTTTTTTGGCCACGTAAGAAAATGTGTCCGAATCATACCCTCTCCCCTATGTTGTCAAATATTGCCGCCATTCGAGCATACACAAGTATCGAAATAAATGAAAGCAGATTACGTGCACTATTAGAATAACCTTGTTCTGGTCCAGCATTAGTGCCAAGCAGTCAAGAAATACCGTCACAAAACCATGTCCAAGTTCATTAGTAAAAAAAATCACCATCACGCTTTATTATAAGGGGTATTGCCTTGATTAACCGTACCGTAGTTCAATATCAATATGCTTTCCGAGCTTTAAAAAATCACTATCACGCTTTATTATAAGGAGCATTGCCTTGATTAACCGTAGTTCAATATCAATATGCTTTCCGAGCTGCTTCGTCTGAAACGTTTCTGATCATTCAGTGATTATGTTAAAGTGGCTAGCAAGCGGCGTTTATGGACGCTTTCGATTTCGCCTTATCGATTAAAACCGGCATATTTATACTTGTTCGTGGTGTAGTACATATACAAAAAACTCCGCGACAAGCAAATCCTTTTGTACCATGGAACAGTGAACACTGCAAATAAGACATTTGCCACAGTGTATACGCTGGCCACCACTGTACCTAGTCATTCATAGTCATATTTTTTTTTCTTTTTAGTTTTGGATTTTGTTTCATGGACTGTGGGCGCGGGGCGGCTGCCCCCCGCTGGGTGCGCCTATGTTGCGCGTTATCGCTGGAGCGGCGCGCGCTCCGGGGTTGCGCCACCGGCCGTGAGCCACGTCCTGTTGTCTAGGGGCGCGTTCCGGGGTGCGCCACCGCCGGATTTCGCGTTGTGTTTTTGGAAGCGGAAACCTCAGGTACGTTCGGGGAAAGAGCGAGGGGCTTGGGGGCACAGTATCGATTGTTTAATTTGCTACTACCGTTTTGGCCTATAACGGAGTTTTCGAGTTGATGATTTAATGTACGTACTCGAAAGGCGCGATGTATTTCCAATGTTGGTGCATGGTTCGGTTGGTGAAGTGGCGCAAGGCACTTCTTAATGTGGCGTAGGTTTGCGGCTCATTGAAATGTGCTATGCGGCTTGTGTGTGCCTAACCCTCCTGTGGGGGCAAACTCGTTGGAAACCCTACTTACTCCGTTTTTGTTTGGATTTCTGTTTGCAGAAAACCGTTGGTATCCAAGTATACAGCGTTTTACGAAGCTACCGCTCTGTTACTGGATTGGGGGACGAGGCCGGCGGCGGTACAGTTTCGAGGTGGCTTCGAGGAGCTTCTTCCCGACGGGGCATTGCCACCCGTGGGACCGTCAGAGCAACATGGAGCGACATCCACCATCGCAGGAATGTCACAGGATTGTGAGGAGCGACGTCACCATCCGCTCATAAGATCATCAGCCAACACGGCCAAGTGCTGGACAAGGTGAACTTGTGCACAATAATGAGTCAACTATGACAGTGCATAAAGTCATGACTAAAGTCTTCAGTGAACATTGCAGACAGTCAATGGTTCATTAAGTGAATGGTGCAGAGACTTGGAGACATTTGTTGCGTCGAAGTTTGAGACATTTGTTGCGTCAAAGTTGGAGACATTTGTCAGTGTTAATGCAGGCGTTCAAAGTGTGTTGATTGCAAGCTCATGTTGATGTTGAAGGAAGGTTACTTGCAGACGTGAAACATTGTCAGTGTGCTGCTCTGTCATTGTATTGATTGTTGCTTGACGTCACTGTATTGCGTAAATTGGCCCATATCGTGATCTGAGTTTGGGGTTTCACATAACTGGGCTCAGTTGGTTCTTGATTTGGATTAGGACCTGCCAGCTTCTCTGACACTAAGGCCTGTTCTGAGGTTGTTCTACCAAAGTTGTTCTAGGTTCATTTCGGACAGGGTCTTGTTAGGTCTTTTCCAAGGTCTTGTTAAGGTCTTTTCTGAAGTCTTGTTGGGGTATTTTCCGAGGTCTTGCTTAGATCTTGCTTAGGTCTTTCTGAAGTCTTTCTGAAGTCTTTCTGAAGTTGTTCTGAGGTTGTCCTAAAGTCGTCCTGAAGTTGTACTGAGGTTGTCCTGAAGTCGTCTTGAAGTAATGATTAGGTTGTCATTAATTCTCTGCTAATTGTGTATGAAGATTGTGTAGGTTCACATACGTAGTTGACGTCAGGTTCTGGAAGTGATACTTCACACAGCTTCGCTGGTTCTTGGTACGCACTGGGAATTGCTTATGATTATTTGATTCAGAAGTTGTTCTTAAATCATTCTGAAGTGTTTTTGTAGTTGGTTTTTTGTCAAACGGCTCTCCTTCAACTTGTATAACATGGATCTTGAAGCATTGGAGATGTACCTATTCCTGAAGGCCAGTATGCTTAGTAGGCACATTTTGCGACACTAGGGAGAGCAAATCTAATCTTGTTGCTGACTGAGGGATGCCTTACTCAGAAGGTGTGTGATCCACTTCGTGGTGAGGAAAGTTAACTGAGGAAGTCAGGTTCAGGATCCCACTCTCTCGGGATGCAAGTGGTGCTTCTGAGATGCCTCTGGAGTTGGAATCCTGAAGGGCGCTGAAGACGAAGTCTTGAGGGTCTTGCTGCACCGGCAAGATCTGTGGCCTCGAGAGGATCCTTTCTTTGTTCACCAGCTTGCCTTTTCCTGGGACGCCGTCACTGCGAGCTAGAGCGCTAATCACTGGACCCGAAAGCTGGACTCCATGGGAGAGTTGCTCTTGATGAAGCAAGACGGATTGTTTGGCACAGCAAGAACTGGAGTGAAAATGAAGAAAGAAGAGTTTGAGCTGAGCATGGAAATCGCAGAACGGAAAGCCCGAGAGCAATCCTTTCATTGAACATGAAGAACATGAAGAAGGTGCAGCCAAGGTGATCTTGCCCAGAAAATCAACAAAGAGCAGAGGTGCATGAAGAGCATGAAGGAAGAGGGCTGGCACAAGAAGAGCGCGGGCACAGAAAGAATCCGCAAACTGAGAACTGAGAACAGAGAAGATGTCAACAGAAAGAAGAATGCAGTTGAAGCAGCAGTAAAGAGAGACACCGAAGGTGAAGGTTTGCTCACTGTAAGACAGGAGGCGCCTACAGGTGGGTCACCTGAGAGAAGTACAGAGCAAGGACAAGTGAGAGAGAAAGTGGTACAGGAAGGGGAAGCCACCCGAGCATTTTTGAGACATTTCCAGAGAGGCCAGCTGCCCAAGGCAGAAATCCCAGTATTCAACGGTGACGTCACGAAGTACCGGTCGTTTGTGCGGGCATTTGAGAGTCGAATAGCATCAAAAACGGAAGACGATGAAGAGAGGCTGTATTTTCTCGAGCAGTATACAGGAGGGAAGCCCAGGGACATCATCAGGGGTTGCCTACACATGTCTGCAGGTACCGGATATTTGGAGGCTCGGAGGCTGCTGGCCAGGCGCTACGGAGACGAAGACGCCATCACCAGTGCGTTCGTCGACATGATCACCGAGTGGCCTCAGCTGAAACCCGGAGACGCGGAGGGTCTGGACCGCTTCTCTCTGACGCTCACCTCCTGCAAAAACGTCATGGCCGGGACGTCTCCTGGAGCCAGAGAAACGGACCACCCGAGGACCATGAGGAAAATCATTGAAAAACTGCCGTACCACATGCAGGACCAGTGGCGCCGCCTGGCGGACAAGATCCACGAACGGGAACATAGGCGGGCGGAGTTCGAAGACATCGTAAACTTCGTTGAAAGGGAAGTTAGGATACAAACAAATCCCATGTTTGGTCGCCAGCACCAGAGCAGCAAGACTGAAGGACAGGGCAGAAAGACTCACACCGTATCAGCGACTGTCATCGGAGATGGAGCAGGTGTCGAACAGCGGCAGGTGCCGCCAGGTGGCTTGTTCTGCACTAAAGGACATCCTCTCGATCAATGTGAAGCACTTCGAAGGAAGCCACCTCATGAGAAAAGGTCTTTCCTTAGGGATAACAGGCTTTGTTTTGGATGTCTCTGTAGAAATCACGTTGTGAAGGATTGTAGAACGAAGAGAAAGTGTTCAATCTGCAAACTGAGGCACCCGACGGTGATGCACAACGATAGGCCGCCACCTGGTCCAGGCGTAGTCTTTGTCTCAGATAGACATGAGAGTGGCGTAAGGTCGCAGAACTCGAGTCAAGTAGTGACAAACGGTAGAGTCCAGTTGGGGAGCTTCTCGAGGTCGTGTGCTGCTTCGTCTTCTACAATGATGTCCATAGTACCGGTGAAAATCTGGTCTGAGAATAACGAGAGAGCGATCGAGACGTACGCGTTTCTGGACGGAGGGAGCTCAGCGACGTTTTGCTCAGAGTCTCTGCTGAGCAGCTCCGGTCGGGCAAAGAGTGAACGCTGTCCATGACGACTGCGTCAGTTACAATCAACAGGTGGAAAGCTGCGTCGTCAGGGATTTGAAATTGTCAGACTTGAGTGGAAAAACGCGTATTGCAATGCCTCCGACTTACACTCTCAGCACCATCCCTGTGAAACGAGAAGACATGGCTTCAAGTGAAGATCTGGACCAGTGGGTTCATCTGCAGGACATCGATCTGTCTCGGATTGATGCTGAGATAGGTCTGCTGATCGGCAGCAATTGTCCTGAGGCTCTCGAGCCGCTGGAAGTGCGACGAAGTGAAAATGGTGGGCCGTTTGCTCTTCGAACTCAGCTAGGATGGGTAGTGCAGGGTCCGAGGCGAAGCTGTCAAGCAGAGGACGGCAAAGTGAAGGTGAATCGCATCCAGGCTGACCGGAGTAACTCGGATATTCATCGCAGTTTCATTGCTCTGTACAATCAGGATTTCGAAGACCATGGGAGCGCTGTGAACGAAGGTCTCTCCAGAGAAGACCGCTCGTGGCTCCAGAAGGTGGAGAATGAGGTGTGCTACACTAACGGACACTACGAGATACCAATCCCACTCAGAGACCAGAAGTCCTTCCCTAACAACAGACAGCAGGCAGAGAGTCGAGCTCAAGGCCTGAAGAAGCGGATGCTGCGTAGTGAGAAGTATCTGAAGGACTACAGCAAGTTCGTCAGCGAGTTGATCAAGAAAGACTATGCAGAGAAAGTGGCCAAGGAGCACTTTGAAGTCGGAAGAACATGGTACATACCACATCATGGTGTATATCATCCAATGAAACCGGATAAGATAAGGGTAGTGTACGACTGTTCTGCAAGTCACCAGGGTGTGTCTCTGAACGACAGACTATTACAGGGTCCCAATCTGACAAGCTCTCTGATAGGTGTCCTTCTGAGATTCCGGCGGGGTCCGTTTGCGATTATGGGCGATGTGGAGAAGATGTTTTATCAGGTTCGCGTTCCCGCTGGAGACAGGAGCCTGCTACGGTTCCTCTGGTGGCCTGATGGGGACTTGTCTCGACCGCTGGAGGAGTATCAAATGAACGTCCATCTTTTTGGAGCAACGTCATCGCCTGCAGTCGCGAATTTCGCGCTGCGAAGAACAGCTGAGGATTTCGGTGAGCTGTATCGTTCTGAAGTTCGGGAGTCTATACAGAGAAACTTTTATGTAGATGACTTCCTGAAATCTGCATCAACCGAAGAGGAAGCCGCAAGAATCGCGTTGGAAGTTCGCGAGTGTTGTGCCAGAGGAGGGTTCAAGTTGACAGGGTTTGTCAGTAACAGTCTGAATGTTATGTCATCCCTCCCAGAGACAGATCGTGCGCCGACTCACAAGATGGACCTCGCTCGAAGTGTGCTTCGCCGCAGAGGCTCTCGGAAAGTACAGTGCGGACCTCGTCCTCGACACCCTCAGCTTCCGCGTGGATGTGCAACCTGGTCCATCCTCAAGGAGAGGAATTTTGTCAACAGTCAGTGCCGTCTACGACCCCCTGGGGCTGGGAGCTCCATTCATACTGCCCGCGAAGTTCATTCTTCAGGACTTGTGCAGACTGAACGTCGGATGGGATGACGAGATTCCTCATGAACATGCTGAGAGATGGGCGCAGTGGTGTCACGATTTGAGTGAGCTGAAACGGTTCAGTGTGGCTAGGAGTTTGTCACCAACAGGCTTCAGAGTCACAAGTTGTCAGCTCCATCACTTCGCGGATGCCAGTGAGAAGGGCTATGGCACGGCCAGCTACATACGACTTGAAGATGAGGAGGGGGTGGTCCGCACGTCTCTCCTGATGGGTAAAACCAGAGTAGCTCCGCTGAAGGTCTGCACTATTCCCCGGCTGGAGCTATCCGCAGCTGTCCTGGCGGTTAGGATGAACACATTGCTGCTTTCAGAACTGGAGATGCCGGTGGACGCAGTCTACTTTTGGTCAGACAGCACTTCGACACTGAAGTACATACAGAACAAGACAACGTCCGGTTCAAACGTTTTTGCCAACAGCATCCATTCATCCACGACGGCTCCTAGCCTGCATAAGAGTACGTGCCTTCGTCACTCAACCCTTGCAGATGACTGCTCGCAGTTGGCTCCACGGCGCGGAATTCTCGTCTCTCCACCGCTGAACCCAGTCCTGAGTTCCTGCACAGTGTGAAGGACGTTTGCCGACCAAACCAACGTGGACTCGTAGTGGATAGGTACCACAGGAAGTAAAGAAAAACCATGTGAACGCGCCCATGAAAGAGAGGACCACACTTCGCGTCTCCTGAGCAGTTATTCAGATTGGCACAGTTTGAGGAAGGCGGTGGCCTGGTTTCTTCGACTGAGGACGGCTCTCCGAAAGCGGGTGGAGAGAAGAGGGAACACCGGGGACGTGGACCCCCTCGAGGTCGCACTGCTCACAGTGCAGGAGCTGAAGAAGCCAGAGAATGCAGTGTCAGACACGTCACAAGCGTTGCTGCTTCCCTGGCAAAACGTCAGAGTCTCCAAAAAGGGTAGCAGCCCAATCGCGCCTAAATCCTTAACGTGACAATGAATCATACTGTTGGGGGGGGGGCGCTCGCCATGTCGCGCGCAATAAGACTCAGATGACATTAAAAACACCCCATGCGTGCTGCCTAAAAACCGACATGCTACTGAGTGAGCATTCGAGACTTCACGAGAGAATGGTTCACCAGGGCGAGAGCACTACTCCGCCTTGCGCCGAAATTACTGTCTGAACGGAAACGCCGCTGTTCGCAGGGTCTTGTCCAGGTGTGTCAGCTGCAGAAAGCGACAGGCTCCTGCTGTCACTCAGGTCATGTCTGATCTGCCGACTGATCGTATCACCCCAGACGAGCCTCCGTTCACCCGAGTTGGTACTGACTACTTCGGACCCTTCTACACGAAGAATGGAAGAAAGCAAACAAAGCGGTATGGCGTGCTGTTCACCTGTCTGACGACCCGAGCTGTGCATATCGAGATTGCCGACAGCCTGGACACCAGCTCGTTCATCTGTGCGCTGCGCCGATTTCAGGCAAGGAGAGGTCAAATCAAGAGTATTCGTTCCGACAATGGTACGAACTTCGTGGGAGCCGAGAGGGAAATGAGAGAAGAAATCGAAAAACTGAAGAAAGACACCAAATGTCTCATCGATGATATTTGTGCGAGAAAACATCAGTCCTGGGCCTTCAACACTCCAGCGCGCTTCACACCACGGGGGTGTGTGGGAGCGCCAAATTCGGACAATTCGCAAAGTTCTGGGAGCGCTACTGAAAGAGCAGACCTTGTGTGACGAGTCGCTCCGCACACTAATGTGTGAAGTTGAATCCATACTGAACAGTCGCCCTCTGACGACGGTTTCAGGGGACCCATCGGACCTCGATCCCCTGACTCCCAACCATCTGCTGCTGCTGAGGGGCGGTCCAGTGCCCTGCTGTGTTTTCAGCCAGCGGGACGGGTACCCTCGCCGCAGGTGGCGCCAGGTGCAGTATCTCGCCGATGTGTTCTGGGCGCGGTGGCTGCGGGAGTACCTGCCATTGTTACAAGACAGACGGAAAATGGAGTACAGAGACCAGAAATACGAAGATTGGCGATGTAGTTCTCGTCACGGATATTAGCTTGCCCCGAGCGCAGTGGCCTCTGGGCCGTGTGGTAGAGGTGTTCCCCGACAGCAGAGGCTTCGTGAGGTCGGTTTTGGTCCGCACTGTCCGCTCAGTTTTCAAAAGACCCATCACCAAATTAGTTCTGATTCAGGAAATGCCTTAGAATATCATATATATGTAGTTGAATTCGTCATATTTCGCTTCGTAGCATTTCAGTCTGGTTGTGTATGTTGGACGTTATGTTGAACCGCGGTGGGTTCAAGGGGGTGTGGCGCGGGCGCTGCCCCCGCGCTGGGCCGCCTAGTCGCTTATCGGGAGCGACGCGCCTCCGCGTGCGCCACCGCCGTGAGCCACGTCCTGTGTCTAGGGCTCGCAGTCCGGCGTGCGCCACCGCCCTGATCGCCGTTCGTGTTTTTTGGAAGCGAAACCTCGTACGTTCGGGAAGAACGGGCCTGGCAACATGTATCGATGTTTAATTCCGCCTACCTACGTTTTGCCTATAACGAGTTTTCTAGTTATGATTTAATGTACTAAATCTCGAAAGGCGCGAGTATTCAATGTTGTGCATCGGTTCGGTTGGTGAAAATCGCAATGCATCTTAATGTGGCGTAGGTTTCGGCTCATAAATTGCTATTGCGCTGCTTGTGCCTAAACCCTCCCTATTGGGCAAACTCGTTGCGAAACCCTACTTACTTCCTTTTTTGTGATTTCTGTTTCATAAACCGTGTATCCAAACTACAGCGTGTACGAACCGCTCTTGTACTGGATTCAGACGAGCCCGGCGGTACCATACTATGTCTATCTACCAATACACTATGGACTTATTTTTTTACCGAATTCAAATCAAGCAAAAATTATTTTTATTCCACCTCTTTTTTTTTAAACTTATTACCATCCATAATTGAATGCCAACACTCAAAGATGGCATATCTCAACTCAAGTCTCATTATTCACTCATCGAAACAAAAAGCGACATATCGTATGAGCCGAAACTGGAAGTCACTCGACAAGGCAAAGTTTCTTGCAGCCTTCTCTGCTGTCAACTGGTGACGGGTTGTGCCGAAAGAAGATTCATGTAGCGATCAATGGAAGAAGTTTTCACAAAATTTCCTAGATGTACTCAACCATTATGTTCCTTTGCGCCGTGTCAAAGTACGAAATCCGACACCACCTCCGATGTCTGAAAACACGATCAACTTGATCCGAATGCGGAGAGAAGCCAAACTGAAGGGGACCAAGGCGCGTACCATCAAATGAACGCCGCTACCAAACGTGCCATTCGAGCTGACTATCGCAACGATATCCAGAGGCGACTCCAATAGGCATCGCCAAATGACACTTGGCGGCAGCTCCGAGGTGTCATAGCGTCTAAAAAAACGAAACCTTCTTCCCGCGGTCAATCGGATGCCATATTCTTCGTTTCTGTCGCCACTGACCACACGAAACTCAGTTGCCACTGAGTATCGGAGTCAGGCGCGCACAGCTTCAAACTCGACTCACGCAGGATGAACACCGACGCCCAACTTGATTCCGATATCTCTTCAAAAGCTACACAGAAGATCAGTGTGAATGACCCAATAAGCGGATTGTAAGTACCAGAACCTGCAACAGGTATCAGAATCTTCAACCACGATCAATCTGTCAAGCCACGGATCAGGGATCTGTCAAGCCACGGATCAGGAATCTGTCAAGCCACGGATCAGGGATCTGTCAAACAACATATCAGGGATCTGTCAAGTCACGGATCAGGGATTTGTCAAGTCATGGATCAGGAATCTGTCAAGCAACGGATCAGGTATCTGTTAGCCCGCGCCCCGCGCTTTACTGGGTATATTCTGCAACGCGAGTTACTGGGGGGGGGGCTATTTATAGCCCACCTCTTCTCTCCGTAACTACTGGAGCGATCTTAAAATTGCAAACGGCATTAGATAGCCCCGTAACATTTGTCTAGGATAACTTAACATCGTTAACCTCAGGGTCACCAATGACGTCACAGGTCACGTCAAAGACAAAATGTTTGACCGTGTCATCAAAGCCCGGTGGATTGAATTGTCGCGCAAAAATGCGATATTAAACGAATAATCAGTTGATAAATCGGTATGATTCGTGTATCTAACACTTATAATTACCGTTCTAAGCTGTTTTTAACCCTGGGTCAGGTCAAGGTCATCCGAGGTCACGAGGTCAAACTGAAGATTACGGTCACTAGGTAGGAGTTGTAACACATGTATTTGGGTTCGTTTTTAGACTAGAACGCAAAAAATGACTTCAGAACATTGTTTTTTCCATGCGCAAATCAAAGGCAAAAATAAGTAAAAGGCAAAAAATGGAAATGCAATTTGTATGCATGGTTATGTTGTAGAGATGGTCGAATTTTTGCTTTGAAAGGTTGTAAGTCAGTCATCTTTAAAGATATCGACTTCGAACTTAATACACAAATTCTTTGCACTCTTCTAGAACATACATAATCCGTTTTTTTAAACGTTCGAATTTTTTCATAATAAAAAAAATGCTTTTGGATTTCTCAAATTTTGAAAAACCAAGATTTCACTTTGAATGCCGACTTCATTATCTGTCATTTGGTATATCACAAAAGAAGTTATCTTATAAACTGCGCTTTTGACAACGTTTCTCGCAAAACCTTACTTTTCAACAAAAAACGCAGAACATGACGTCACTCTGACGTCATTCCTGTTTGACATATCGTAGCCTTATCTTTTATCTTTTGGCAGCATGTATCAAATTGATGTGCACTAAGGTACGGGAAGTTTGGTGACGATATCGCTGTTCGTTTAGGAGATGCTGCAAAATAACGGAGGGGGGGCTATAAAATACAGCCCCCCCCCAGTAACTCGAGGGTTAAGTCACGGATCAGGGATATGTCAAGTCACGGCTGCGTATCGAAAAATATATAAGGCAGTGAGAGAGAGGTAGACAGAGATCTAAGGGAGAGGTAACTAAGGATCAATTAACCCGCGCCCCTTTGGGCCTCTGCATTTCCTTCGCCCGACTGGGAGGGGTGTTTGAACCCCCCGTCTAACTCGACTCTTATGGCACTTAGACAAAAAAAAGATACTGTTCGAACCGTTATAAAAAATAATTTCGAAACTAATTCAACTTTTTTCGCTCACGTCAAAACTCAGGTCACCAGAGGTCATCGAAGGTCAAAATTTCCAGTTTTAGGACATCGCTCCAGAAACCCCCAAATATCTCGGAAACTATGCTATCTAAAAACAAATAGTAAAAAACACAATAAATAGCCATTGCAGTTTTCCATCGCATGTATGTTCTCAAAATTGACCTCAGGTCAATATTTTAGGCTCTAGAGGTCATTACAGTCAAAATGCTGATTTTTGGCAAAACATACTTTCACAAATAACTTCTTACATAATAAAGATAACGCAATACTGTTTATGCCGTCATGTTTGTCTCGTCAAGGCGCTTTGAAATATGTCAAATTTGATCATCATGTTAGGTCAACTTAAAAAAATGACCTCAGGTCAAGATCAAGTGGTGACCCAAAAAGGTCATGCTGCATATCAGGAGATGTGTCTTGACAAGACAAACACATTAGTGAAAGTTACACTTCTCTATCTTCATTATGTTTAGAGTTATTGACGAAAAGGTGTTTGTGACCTCGAACCTCAATAGCACCCGTAAGTGCCCTGAGAAAAACCTGCACTTGGATCATACATAATATCCTATTATAACATTGTCCAGAAATAAATGGACTGATATCGTCGAAAAAGAAAGCATTTGAATATTTTTCCATTTACTTATGGGGAGGTCACAAAATTGACCCGACCTCAGGTCACCGATATCAAAAATCCGAGATACACATTGTGTAGATACTGATGACTTGATATAATTATAAAAGTTTGATATCGATCCGTGAGAAACTGTGGTCATGGCACGACCGCAAACGGTTTGGTAGGTGGGGTCACTTGACCTGACCTGGTAACCTGACCTAACCCGATACGAAACTTGAATTTTCGCGAAATGTGCGGAAAGGATCAATGATAAGCTATGCCAAATTTAGCGGCGCTACGCGCCGCAGTTTTTTCGCTATCTTGATAAAACAGAAGGGGGGTGTTCAAACACCCCCCTCCCCAGTGGGTCGCTGGTTAAGACAGGGGCCTGTTGCAGGGCTGCTGGTGCAGTGAACAATGGTCAGTCGCGTCTGACCGGTGACCACTGACTGGTGACCAGTGAGTGACCCGTGTCGGCGGCCGATGACCGATGCCCGGTGACCGGTAGCCCGTCACGCGGTGACCCGTCACCGCTGGTAACCCGTCACTGCTGACTGGTGACCGGTGACGCCGTGGCCGCTGGGGTGTTGTGTGGGGCCGCCGGCGGCGCCGGCTCGGCCCAGCGGCGGCTGCCATTGATCGGCTGGGCGACTCACAATCAGCGCGCGCGAGGCGGCTGTGTGCGGCCCGCCCTGTCAGCCCGACCCGGCCGCCGATACGGACCGCAGTCGGAGGCGGCCGCCTACCCCGGCCGTCCCAACCCGCCGTCAGCCGGCGACCGCGACCTCACAGTGATCTCAGGCGGTGACGAGAGTGCTCGGGACCAGTGCCGCTCTGTGCTGGCTGTATAGGTAGTGGGAGTGAAGGTAGCTGCGTTTTTGTGGAGGAGGTGTCCGTCACGGAGGCGGTGACGGTGACACTGAGGGGTGACGCTGACGGCGGGGGACTTCCAGTGGCCCCAAGTGACCTCCGGTGACCCACAGTGACTTGAAGTGGTCCCAGGTGACCTCAACGGACCTCAAGTGACCTCAAGTGAGCCCAATAAGCCATCATGGTATCTGACTTGGTGGACCGGGTGGCGTCGCTGCGGCTGCCCAAGCTGCAGCCTCGGCGCGGCAATGTGCGTCTGCTGTGCCTGGTGTTGTTCTATCTGGTGTTTCTGGTGGTGGGTGCCGCCATCTTCTCAGCGATTGAAGCGCCGGCGGAGGTTGGCCTCATACGCAGCACGCGCCGCATGAAGCAGAAGTTCCTCCGAGAGAACCCGTGCGTCACAGGTAAGGTCATCGTCCCTGTTTCTGTTGCTGTGTACTGGTGTGACTGGTGAGATGACGTGTTTGTCGTCATTTTGTGTTGCTATGTACGTCGGTGGAAGGGCAGCCTTTTCAAGGAAGAGTCCCTTGTTGATAGTGTTTTAGCCAACAAACATAACGGTTTATCGGTAAATTTGTCCGTCGCCTGCGCCAGACGCAGCAATGTGCAGCGCCATGAATCTGTAGGTAATGAATAATGCCAGCTTAGGCGATCACAATTGTTTCTGGTGAGTGTGAAAAATAAACCACGGATGTGCCTCCTGTTTTTATTTATATTTAATTGTTACTATTGACTCGCTTGAATAGTACTGTTGGGGTCGCCCTTACCCCTTTGTTTGCACACCGAATATACACAGAGTGACAAAGTAAGCTGAAAAATTATATTCGAGGCAAACAGCTAGGAAGTACCAAAATTGAACACAATAATAATTTAACTCCGCAATGCAGGCGGCAGCTCACTTATCATGGACAATTATCACCATAGTATTCACACTCACACACACACACACACACACACACACACACACACACACACACACACACA
>VOPJ01016219.1:0-70035 GCA_014673585.1 Semibalanus balanoides | reverse complement strand
TCAAGGTGAACTTTTCCCTTTAATATTGATTAGGCATGCATTGGTCAAATGATACGCATACACATTGCGAATCATTATGAATGAATCATTCATGAGTCATTCATATTGTCATTGTAAATTAATAATTCATGAGTCATTCATATTAGCCGTGAGTCAATGTTGAATCGAGTCACTAGTTTTAATGTAGAGTGAATGCATCATTGTAGAATCATTCATTATGTCCTGTGAATCACTGTAAGTCGACTCGTTAAAAATAGTAATCATTGAAAAGTCTGCACCCCGGAAGTAAAAAGCTATTCAGCCAGTTCGATCGCGTGTTAAAAGCACGAACTTCTTACCGAAGGATGACGGCATAATTTTAGTTCATAGAGCACCAACCATCCGTTCCACATATTCAATCATTCTTATTGCTTGGTGAAATGCACCTGATGTGGCGAAACTATGTGTATAAGTGGAAAATTTGAGAGGCTTAAGTTGACCCTGCAAATTAAAAGAAAGTGTTACTTTTACCAAAATAGGGAAGTAAATCCCATAATATTTGTTTTGAAGAAAATATTTTTGCCTTCATCTTTTTGCTGTCAGATGCCATCAAATCAAACAAACATTGTTTGTTCCATTGCGCGGCGATGGTATGTATGTATGTATGTACTATGTATGTATGTACAATGTACATAGTGTTTCAAACATCTAAAACCATGATATTTAAGTTGTTTTGACTTCGAATAATCAACAGGGAGGAACATTAGGCTGGTGCCATTACTATTACCGCGGCTGTGGTCGTCAGGTTACCGCGGCTGTGTGATCCTGTCTCTCAGCATTCGGCTGGTGCCATACCCTTGATTTCCTGCAATGCTATGCTTATCAAATCCGGGATGGTCTTAACCGAGCATGCGCCAAGTATGTCGAATATTCCTTAAGATAAATGACGAGAATCGCAGCGCCATACACGCCTTCGTGAATTTGCTACCATATTCAATAATACTGATGCTAAATGGTCTGGCGTCACCCTGAGAGTCGTTTCTCCCTCGTAACCTGTTGGTAAACCTGATTAGTAAATAAATATTGGTTACCAGTTGCAGTACTGAGAACAACTCCCATTGCTTTCACGCTAGTCAGGATCCCTAGCAGCCGCCGCTCTCCCCTTCTCCCTGTCTCTCAGCTCTCTCTAAACAGCTCCCTGGAACTCATCCCATCTCCAGCGGTCCGCCGCCCTCACCACAGCCGCCGCTCTTTATGTCTCCAGCCTGTGTCTGCGGCCGCGCCAAATGCACGCGCTGCTCACAACGCTACGGCTGCAGTACAACGATGTGTAAATAACGCCTCACTGCGCCGCCATTCGTTACCGTAATGGCTCGGGTGTGCCGCTTTCCAATCGGCCGCGGCCGGCGTGCACCCAGTGCAGGGCGTACCGCAGAGACAACAGAGCGAGGACTCTCTGCGGGCGGGCCGAGAGACATGCATCGAGCCTGACGTCCACCCGCAACACAGCCAGATGCAGCCAGGCTGGCTGGCCGGCTGGCTTATAGCGGAGCACCGCAGGTCAGCTAGACTGTTGGAACAACCGGGGCGGCGAAGTTAGAGACATGATACCAATTTGGGGCAGGGGGAGTTATGGAAGTTGCTCCCTTTGCGAAAAAACGATGTCAGAGAAACAACAGAGAGAGAGAGAGAGACAGGTCGCGCTGCCCTTCCGGGCGGCGAGGTTTGCACCAGTCATAGGCGGATCCAAAACTGGTGGTTTTGGTCAGTTGGGGGGGGGGGCAAATCCAGAAAAGTGTCACACAATTCTGAAA
This sequence comes from Semibalanus balanoides, assembly GCA_014673585.1. Taxonomy (NCBI): domain Eukaryota; kingdom Metazoa; phylum Arthropoda; class Thecostraca; order Balanomorpha; family Balanidae; genus Semibalanus; species Semibalanus balanoides. Next base: position 68,242 of record VOPJ01016219.1, on the reverse strand, counting down.
TCTCATCGGATTTCGTTTTTGTATGTATCAGTTAGTGATTTAAAACAAACTTAACTTGGTTAAAGCTACTTAATTTTCCTATTATCTCAAGAAATGTGTCAAATTTGCCCCGATTTTGGGTATTTTTGTAGGGGCATGGCCCCGTGCCCCCTCCCCCTCTGGATCCACCCACGGCACCAGTCAGTCCAGAGTTACGCAGTTATGTTGCATCACCAGTCACTGTTTGTTAGCAAAGCTGTCTCCAAGCTGCAGTCGATTTGTTTTCAGCAAGTGCGTGCACAACAGACAATCTCAGACCCTGACCGTCCCAACTTATGAATGGATTTTTACGCGTTCAGAGAATGACAACGAAGTACAAATGCTGCCCGGCCTCGCGAACTCCACGACATTGACAGCTTAAGAATAAGAACTTCCTAGAAACAGAACAACGTCATTCCCCTTCAGCGCTGCTAAGTACAAAGATAACCGGATGCGTCAACGAAAGGTGACCAAAATATCTGCTGCAGCATAATTGTTCATTTTGGTTCTTAAAAGACGACCTTGATAAAAGTTATCAGATATTTTCTTGGTTCACTCCTCCACAGAATGACATCTCAAGACAACCGTGAGAGCGATGAAATTATACGGTTGGTCGAAATCAAGAAACACTCAGCCCCATAGAGGGTCACACTGAGAGAAAACTGAATATTTCAGTAACAGAATACCAAACATATCACAGTAGCCAATCTATGTTTCTCCCTTAAATTGATATGTTCTCGACTTTTGTATTGCGCCATTGCTCGAAGCGTCTAAGTCTTGTTATGCTGGCTAAATGGCACGCACTGGTCTAAGCCGATAAATGTTCGGCGTACCTCGTCCTCCGTTTCCGGACCCAGCGTCCCTGGCATCCGCACTGAGACAGCTGTGTGAAACCTGCCTTGTCCGTCCCAGATCATCAGGGGAGACATCCGAAGCACGTTAGCAGCTGCGACTGATGTTTGAGACGAACGGCACGATGCAGGCCAACCGGAACAGAACGCCGCCGAGACATTTCTACAGGCCGGATATACACTATACAGTATCCATGTCATGACGTCAGGAAACAGGTGGTGACATTTTAGGTACAGATGAATGTAGGTGTTATTCTCCAGAACGGACCAGTCTGTGGTGCAGTTTTATCCACGGGCTGGAGGAAATGCGTTCCGTTAAACTGACTCACAGCAATGTTAGACTCTCTGTCTATTTCTCATCCATGATTTGACACAGTGTATCGTCTTCCATTGTATGTTTCTGAGTGCGCCTCTGCCCCCAAATATGTACAATCCAAGTATTCATGATGTATATTGCAGTGATGTCGTTTCTGACGCATTTATTCCACCGCAAACTACGAACGAAATATTCGCCGCACAACCGCATTCGAAACACCCTCCCAAAAACATGAGCCTGAAGCCGCCTCTGCTGCACTGATTTTCCTAAACAAATTCATAACACGCGTAATTCAATTCTAGGAAAAGTCTAAAAGTTTCAAGACGCTAGGCGTAACGATTTCGAAGCGGCAAGCCAAGACCCCGGGGGTGGAGGGAGGGGCAGAATCTGCCACGCAGGGAATAGGGTTAAGCCTGTTTAGTTTTATTCGCAATACATTTCAATGCAATACAAGTTCGCACAATATTGCATTGACATTGATTGTGAATAAAGCTATCATGTCTGATACGTTACATTAAGCCTGTGTTGTTCACTTTGGGATTCCCGGTGGAAACCAGGATTAAAACAGCGTGTGGTGATATCATTGGTGTCTTTAGTGAGGAGGGATTACATACATAAGCCTCAAATTATTAAAGTAATGTAATACAAAGTTATGTAACTTGTTTGTTTGACCTTTAAGTGTGATGAATTGTGGAGAACAGCAGTCAGCTGAAAGGAGACGAAGAAAAAAACAAAATTATCACTAATCCGCGAGTAGAATGTAGCATGCTTTATTCATTTACTTTCGGTTTATCATTCAAATAGTAAAATCACATCATGCTAGTGATGAAAACGATCTGTACCATCATGGTCCTTACCCTTTACAGATATGGCGATGTGAATCAGTTTTTGACGCAATACGTAGTCCGTTTTTCTGACGTTTCTGCTTCGGGTGTAGCCCTGCAGAAACACAAAGCAGACATAAATATGTCCGCATGCAGATAACTCAGTACCTACACACGGGCATTTCAAAACGCCTCCGCCACACGACCAACAAAACTGCCACAAGATAGGGCAAGAACGAGTGGCTTTGAGTAGTATAAACTAGTGATGTCATTTTCCCAAAATTTCCTGACCAAAACCAATCCAATACTAATCAGGTGGCATTTTGGTTGTCCAAATATTGACCGATTTTTGTTGAGGCCAAAAATGTCCAAGATTTGATCGATTTTCAAATAGTATACATAATTATACACACTGGCAAAAATAGCTTTGTTAACATCAAAATTCATAAAACGCACATGTACAGTTTCCAAAAAGACACCTATAATTGTGAAAAAGGAACTAAATACATTTCTAAAGCAAAATAGTGAATGCCGCAAGCAAGAACAAAGACATTGACATTAATTAATTGAATTTCGAGCAAATTGTGTATCAATTTGCTGGCTAGAAATAAGAATGCGTAAAAATGTGATAAAAAGCGAATTGTTTAAGATTAAGCTGACCAAAAGGTGTCCAAAAATGTATAAGCCTGACCGACCGATTACCAAATCGGTCACACAATTTGTTCGGTAACCAAAATTTTGGTTACCGATTGACACCACTAGTATAAACCTGCGTTAAGTCAGCATCCCAGATGTATCGGCTTACGAGCATCCTTCCCACTCGCAGCTGACCTTTCAACAATCAGGTCGCCTTAAGACAACCAGACGCATGCAGTACCCCACACAACCCAGCCCCGCTGACGTAGCGTCTGCCTCTGATCAGGGTTGGGGTCAGCAGATAGAAAGGGGAGATGGGGGAGGCATTGCACGAGTGTCGGGCCACGCGCACCTGTCTGTACTCGGTCAGACCACCGCCACATCGTCGGCCGGGTGGGAGGCCGGTCCCGTTACCCCTGATTCCGGCAGCAGTTCCGTACTGCGGGGAGAGAGATCAGTGGAGCAGCCGGACCGCACCTCCACCTGACGAACAAAGCCGCGGTAACCTGACGAACACAGCCCCGGTAACCTGACGAACGCAGCCGCGGTAACCTGACGAACACAGCCGCGGTAACCTGACGAACACAGCCGCGGTAACCTGACGAACACAGCCGCGGAACGCTGACGAACACAGCCGCGTAATGACGAACAACGCCGCGGACCTGACGACACGCGCGTAACCTGACGAACACAGCCGCGGTAACCTGACCGAACACAGCGCGGGTAAACCTGTACGACACAGCCGGGTAACCTTGAGAACACAGCCGTGGTAACCTGACGAAACACAAGCCGCGTAACCTGACGAACCACAAGCCGCGGTAACCTGGCGAACACACCGCGGTAACCCTGACGAACACAGCCGCGGCTAACCTGGAACACAGCCGCGGTAACCTGACGAACCACAGCCGCGGTAACCTGACGAAACCACAGCCGCGGCAACCTGGCGAACACAGCCGCCGGTAACTGACGAACACAGCCGCGGTAAACCTGGACGAACACATCCGCTGGTAACCTGGCGAACACACCGCGGTAACCTGACGAACCACAGCCGCGGTAACCTGACGAAAACACAGCCGCGGTAACCTGACGAACACGCCGCGGTAACCTGGCGAACACAGCCGCCTAACCTGACAACACCAGCAGCAACTCCACCTGGACGAACACAGCCGCGGGTAATCTGACGAACACAGCCGTGGTAACCTGACGAAACACAGCCGCTGGATAACCTGTGCGGAACCACAGCCGCGGTAACCTGACGAACACAGCCCGGTAACCTGCAACACAGCCGCGGTAACCTGGCGCACAGCCGCCGGTAACCTTGACCGAAACACAGCCGCGGTAACCTGACGAACAACATCGCGGTACCTGACGAAACACGCCGCGGGTAACCTGGGCCGAACACAGGCGCGTAACCTGACGAAACAGCAGCAAACTCCACCTGACGAACAACAGCACGCAGGGTAATCTGACGAACACAGCCGTGGTACTGACAACACAGCCGCGGTAACCTGACGAAACACAGCCGCGGTAAACCTGACGGAACACAGCCGCGGTAAAGCCCCCCCGCCCCATGCGAACACAGACGCGGCTAACTGGCGAACACAGCGCGGTAACCTGACGAACCAGCCGCGGGTAACCTGACGAACACAGCCGCGGTAACCTGACGAACACAGCGCGGTAATCTGACGAACACAGCCGCGGTAAACCTGACGAACACAGCCGCGGTAAACCTGACGAAACACAGCCGCGGTAACCTGACGAACACAGCCGCGTTAACCTGACGAACACAGCCGCGTAACTGCGAACACAGCCGCGGTATCCTGAACGAACACAGCCGCGGTAACCTGGCGAACACAGCCGCTGGTAATCCTTGACAAACACAGCCGCGGGTAAACCTGACGAACACAGCCGCGGTACCTGACGAACACAGCCGCGGTAACCGACGAACAAAGCCGCGGTAACCTGGACGAAACACAGCCGCGGTAACCCCCCCATTTGAACGAACACAGCCGCGGTAACCTGACGAACACAAGCCGCGGTAACCGGCGAACACAGCCGCGGTAACCTGACGAATCACAGCCAGCAACTCCACCTTGCGAACACAGCCGCGGGTAATCTGACGAACAAAGCTGCGGTAGCTGACGACACAGCCGCTGGTAAACCTGACGAACACAGCCGCGGTAACTGGCGAAACACAGCCGCGGTAACCTTGGCGAACACAGCCGCGGTAACCTGACGAAACAGGCCGCGGTAACCTGACCGAACACAGCCGCGGTAACCTGACGAACACAGCTGCGGTAACCTGACGAACACAGCCGCGGTAACCTGACGAACATAGCCGCGGTAACCTGACGAACACAGCCGCGGTAACCGGGCACGGTGGTCAGCAGCCAGCCGGAGCCACATGCAGTCCGCACGAGGGCGGTTAACAAAGAAGGCTGCATGAGCGTAGCCGCGACCAGAAATGATTACGGCGGAAAGGTCAACCCGAATGGATGCTTTAATCCTGAAGCTTTCGACCGTTATCTGAACGTTATGCATTAATTTATGTATTTAATTACTAACTCTTTTGCTTCGTTACTAAATTGTAAAAGCGGATGCCAGCGGATAACCTATTTTGAAACAAAGGTCCAGTGAAGGAAGACAGGCTGACGGATACAAACACTATGCCACCCAGTCATTGCCGCTAAATCACAAGTTGTGGTAAACCAAGAATCGGGTTACAAAATAGGAGATCTTATCAGCCGTTATCCCAGCTTAGGATTATTGGCTTTTCCTGGTAACCATTAGGTACCTGCGTTACCTGCAATGTCAATCTATCTTTGGCAAGCTCAAGCTTTACTGTTATTTGCCAGCAGTTTTGTTTTATACTAATTATATTTGCATGCTTATTTAATCCGTTATGCCTAAATAAGTAATGATCTATGTGAACTTTATAATAATAATACTTATTATTATACAATACAATAAGCAAAGTAGATAACACGTAACACAATCAAAAGTCGCAGAATTTCATTATTTGCACATTACATCAGTAGCGCTAGCTTGTCACGTGACCTCGGGTGAGTCACTGAGTCAATAACCAGAAACACTGTCAAGTCACTCCAAAAACGCCGTTTCTAGCCAGCTGCTGTGATCTGCAGCGGCTGAGTGGAGGTGGGAGGGCAGGAGGTGTGTATAACGGCTGATGTCATAACTCGTGGGTACCTCCAGACACAACAGCGAACCAATAACCAGTGTTTTAGTCAGACATGTGCCAAGATGGAGAAAATAGGAACCAAGATTCACAAGATCCCACAACAAACTGGTTTTCCAGGATCCAGGATCCATTTGATCCCACTATTTTGTTCTCCAGGATCCAATATCCATAGAATCCCAATACAAATATTTTCCAGGATCCAAGATCCAAAGGATCGAACGAAAAATGATCCTACAGGATCCAGTATCCTACAAGATCCCGGATCTTTGGATTCTAGGGTTCCTGGATCCCGGATATTTTTTCGGGGGATCTTGGCACATGTCTTATCACCACATGTAAATACTACACCATTGGCATTAAGTGTGAGAAATTTAAAGCATGAAATACATGCATTCTTATATTTTAGCACTACAAAAGTGAAATATGATGAACAAGTCCACAAAATACCACGACAAACTAATTTTTCAGGATCCAGGATCCACGACATCCCACGATATGTTATTCTCCTCCAGGATCCAAGATAACGGCAGCTAACGATAGGTGATTCTGTTCAATGAATACCTCGGGTGATAATCATATTTTTGTGTTGTTGTTTATGTGACCAAATAAGGAACGTCGGATATAGCGCCCGTCGGTTATAACGCCCATAAATGCTCGGTCCCAAGGTGGGCGTTATAAGCGGTGTCTACTGTACTCTGCTACGTAAATATTGGACAATGGACAGATTTTATATTTTGTAAGCATGTGGTGACTGATGGGTGACCATAGCACGGTCAGGCTCCATATATGCTCAGCTGTAATGCAGAGAGCGATATGACGCAGTTCTGTACTAAGAGCCGACATGTGCCAAGATCCAAAAATATCTGGGATCCAGGATCCCTAGGATCCAAGATCTGGGATCTTGTTGGATCATGGATCATGCATGATCATTTTGTCGTGGGATCCTGTGGATCTTGGATCCTGGAAAATTATTTATCGTGGGATCCTATGGATCTTGGATCCTGGATCCTGGAGGAGAATAAAATATCGTGGGATGTCGTGGATCCTGGATCCTGAAAATCAGTTAGTCGTGGTATTTTGTGGACTTGTTCATCACATTTAAATATATTTTTCTCACGAAGAAATTCGTGCACACCATTGGCGAGCGTTTCGAGCCCCAGTATGTTCTCGGAACCTTTCAAGGCCTGCGCGGAGCCGACGAATCATCGCCCACATCTCTGCATTGGAAGGGGTCGGCTTCGGTTCGTCCTCCGACTCGTTGGTCCTGCGGCCGGACTTCACAGAACGAAAACCGCGGCACCACGGCCGCTCGTACAATTGTACACGTGTGGACTGTAGAGCCGGCAGGAGTGGGCGACACGATGGCTTAGCGCACGATGAACTGGGCGTTATAACCGACTTGTGGGCGTTATAAGTGGAGTTCTGCCTATACTTTTGTACAGGAAATTCCATACCCGGCCAACTTGGACGTTATAAGCGGCGTCTACTGTGCTAGTAAACCAATGGCTTTTTAAACGTCAACGGCATTTGTATGAACAGGACAGAACAATAAACATATACGGATATAGAACGCTATAGTTAGTAGTATAATAATGTGATTTGGGCACTCTCCCGAAGATGCAATTAAGCTATTGGTGTACTATGTTCTTACATACACGTCTGTACCTATACGTCCTACCTACTCCTACAGTTCTTTAGGTACAGCCTATCATACCAAAATACAAGTTTATTCACTTCTGATTTCCCCATCATGAATAGCGGTTTCGTTTGATAGACAATGAATCGCTTACGTTTAATTTTGATTTGTTTTGGTACATCTTTATATTTTCCCTTTGCATTGTTGATGCATGTCAAATATCTGTTTTTAAAGTTAAAGGGACTGTCCCAACCTTCAAAAAAATGTGTCAATTGTACGTCGTTTGTGGTGCCAAAATATGAAGTGAATGCTGCTGAACACGATTATGACATTTGTTTCTCAACGAACAGTGGCTCAATTTCATTTAAAAAAAAAAATGGGCTGATGAACGTCATATGAAGGAAATTTTTGGGAAAAAAAAAGAAAAACCTTCACGCTGTTTATAAGTAGGACTAGTGAAGGTAATGTACTGGCCCAAAAGGTAAAAAACAAAGTCCGACTGTAATCAACCTTTGCAAAGAGAGACTACCGGCTCAGGCCACCATTCAAATACATTTGGGGGCCTGGCGATGTTACAAGATTGCAAAAATCAACTCGAACTTTTCTCTGTGACTCAAACCTCAGTGGTGTTTTAACTTAATACCATACAAAAATTGCAATGCCAAAGCACGCCAAAAATGGCTATCTCTCAACTCAAATCTTAATGTTAAGGTGGGACCAGTCCGCTTTAAAGGGAACAGCTCCCACCTTAAAAAAATGTGTCAAATGTAACGTCGGTTTTGTGGTGGCAAATATGGAGTGAATGCTGGCCGAAAACAAGATTATGACATTTTTTTTTTTCTCACAAACAGTGCTCAATTTCATACAAATCAGTTTTAATATTTGGGGCTGATTCGAACGTCATATGAAGGAATTTTTTGGGAAAAAAGAAACCTTCACGCTGCCATAAGTAAAGACTAGGTGTATGGTAATGTAATGGCCAAAGGTAACACAAGTCGACTGTAATCAACATTTAGTAAAGAGAGACTACGAATGGCTCAGGGCCACCAATTCAAATATTGGGGACTGGGGAATGTTACGATGTCAAAACGCAACTCGAAATTTATTTGTGATTCGACCTCGGTGGTTGTTTTAACTTATACCATACATAATTGCAATGCCAAAGCACGGAAAATGGCTATCTCAACTCAAATCAAATGTTAAGGTTGGGACAGTCCCTTTAAGAGGTCTGACTAAAAAGTTGAAAGGGAGATGGGCTTTCCCAGATGAGGGGGCCTTTAAGCCCCCTTCAACTGGATAGAAAACCTAACGCCTGGATTGTGCTGATTGTACAGTCAGGATGTTTGAGCTACATCGCACGTCTGGTGTAAGCATTAAGGGAATAGTTCCACCTTTAAACATTAGGTTTTAGAAGGTTGAGATAGCCTAAGTTTGTGGCGCAATGCTCGAAAATGACTTGTGACGCCTTTCAAACATTTTCCAAGAAACCTCTTAATTATGTAATATTCAGTCCTAAAAGTTCGGGATCGCCGGGTATACCCGGTAACTCCAATCGCTTGATTTGGCTGAATTTTGGCTAGCTGACGTATGATTATGACGCACAGATGACGTAAGACTTGGGGAAAGTGTAAGTGGCTTGGACAAAACCATACTGTTTCAGTACCTATTCCCTTTTTTATTGCAAGAATGAAGCTTTGTCAGGTAATGCTATGCATAGTGATTGAATGTTTAAATCTTTCTATAAAACATTTTTCTCAACAACGTTCTGTGGCGGTATCTGCGTGCGTTCAGCGGCTGGCCTGAACGTTCCAGGCTCGCGTACAAATGGTTGATTCTGTCCCCCTCCCCAACTCACGCGAACCCACCTCGCACCAGTACGCGCGTGCCCGCTGTTTGATTTGGCCGCCGCGGCGCAGCCGCCCGGCATGGAACCCTTGTGACACAATAATCCCAAGAACAGCCGCCCAGAGGGACAGTGAGCGAGCATGGCGGCACTACTTTCATAGTTTAAATCTATAGTGACGAATACCTATTAAGAAGTATGTGATGCTTTTCAAAGCGTTGTATTTTCCGGCATTTAAGTACTTGGGGCAAGTACCACCAATGTAATATCGACACGATCCCTTACTAAATCAATGAACGTTGCGTGCTTGCTTCAGCCAGCTGAATTTCGCATTAAACTTGTGAGGATAAAAATATGAATTATCACCAAAATAATTGACATTTTAATTTGCCTTTTTCCGCGTAAATATAAGGTTTCTTTGACTTACTAGTAATATGATACTTAATTTCTTGCTTCTCTTCATATTTTGAACTTTTTCTCGTTTTTTTCAAAGGTGAACTTATTTCCGTTTAAGCATGCTGCAGCCACAAGTTCAGCGCCGAGGAAGGACACTGGCGAATTCAGGGGGAGGGGCCATGGCCCCCAAACCACCTGAAATCGGCCAAAAATTCTCACATTTCCAAATAAAGAAGAAAATATGTATAACAAGTTTTACTAAGAAAGGGTTTTAAATCAGCTATCAATGCATAAAGAAGCAGAATCCGATGAGTTATCAGAACTGAGTGACTTTAGGGGATTTCCCTCACCCTAAAAAAAAATATGAGTCCGCCTTTGAGGGAGGAGCGCAGAGCCTCCTGGCACAGCCCCGTCTCACTCAGCTCATGGTCCGCGTCACTGGGCGTTCCATGCCTCCTCACATCTTACATCACAGGAGCGCGGGACAGAGCTGCACCCAGCGACACAGTGGGCAGGCCGCCAACACCCTGCATCTCTCCTCCCTCCCACCGTCTCATGTGCACCGCATTCGGACAGACAGCCGCGGGCGGTGACAAGAGTCGTGCGCTAAACTGGCACGGATGACGCGGGCGGCTGAGGGGAGGAGAGAAGGTGAGCGGACCGTGATGTGTCTGGTCGGCTATGGCCGGGTCACGCGAGGTACAGGCCGCGTGACCACCCTCTGACCTCTGCACGACTCTCCCCGGTCACTAGACAGTACGTCTCGGCTATCTCCTGTCTGAACCCGCCTCCAGCCAGCAGTGGTCGGTTCGCCACTGTGCCTGATCTACTTCTCGTGTGTTATGGGGATTTAACACTGTGCGACCCGGAGGTACGGAGTGGGTGAGTGGGATGGGCTCCCGATAGTGTTTTATTTGACTTAGCGTGAGATGAGAATGTGTTGCATGAATCTCTGTCGCGTGAGTATGATTTAGCCTTGTCCGACTCAGCTATTTATATCGACATAATTGCTTGCTAAGAGGTGATATATAGCCGAGCTTTCGCCAAGGAGCAATGACTAATCAGCATGCAACTGCAAGGAGACGAAAATAGACGTGACGCAAGAACACAAACATAGACATAGGTCTTAGAAGGGGAGTAAATAGATAGCTTAATTCAGGCACTTAGCCCAAGGGGCGAACGGAGCCCCCCCCCCCCCCCACCCACCCCCTGGAGGCCCGGCGGGCCCTTTTCGGCGGGCGCAGCGCGCCGAAAAGGGCCGACGAGACCGCGCAAAGAGCGGTATCATAGATCGAAGACCACGCGAATCGTGGTATTTAAAGAGTTTAGACCACTTCAGAGGTTCTTTAGGGCCACCAGGGCCCTCTTTGAAAGACCCAGGGGCCCTTGGACGTTCACAAGAGCCCTGTGCATGTCAGAGGGCCCCTGGACAAGCCGAAAGGGCCTCTGAGCGGGTTAAATGGCCCCCTGAACACGTCGAATGGCCCCCTAGCCAGTACAGAGGGCCCCTTGGAAGGTCGTAGGGGCCCCTGGGCAGGTCGGAGGGGTCACTGCCACTAGGGAGGTCGAAGGGCCCCTGGGGAGGTCGAAAGGGTCCCTGAACTGGTCAGAGGGCCCCCTGAACACATCGAATGGGCCCCTAGCCAGCACAGAGAACCCCCGGACAGGTCGTAGAGGCTCTGGGTAGGTTAGAGGAGCCCCTGAGCAGGTCGGAGAGGCCCCTGAGCATGTCGGTAGGGCGAAAAAGCCGCCAGCACAGGTCCTTACCAGGTCGAAAGGGCCCCTGAGCAGGCTGGAAGGCCCTTAGCCAGACCAAAGGGCCCCTAATAAGTTAAAAGGGCCCCTGTGCAGGTTAGAGGGGCTCCTAACCAGACAGAAAGGGTCCCTGGACGGGTCAGAAGGGCCCATGAACATGCCAAATGGGCCCCTCATCAGTACGGAGGGAACCGCTTTTATTCGTTTTATTTTTATTAACCTTTTATTTCGAAAACTGGCCCTTCCAAACGCTCGGGAATGGGCCCCTCTCGAGCGCCCCCCCCCCCCCCGTGGGCAATCCTGGGCTACGTGTCTTGGCTTCAATCCTTCATCTAATTGATGTGCCTGCAGTACGTAAAGCAATGTACGAGTGACTTGAATATAGTGAAAAGTGCAGTGGCCCAATACCCACCAGTCGGCAAGTATCCTTGGCCTTATGCCATCAAATGATTACCTCTCAGCGTGAATAATTCATGGCCAGACTGTGGCATATTATCACCAATCATGATTCAAGGTATGTCAAGACCAATAGATATGTCTCTAGCTGTTCGGATTAAGCTCCACACAATCAAAGTAAGCAAATAAATTTTTATTCCGAGAATCACTTCCAGATAATACCCAAGGTGAGCAACTGAAGCTCTGCCAAATGAAGAGAATAAGCTGTACAAAAAAGACGGTTGAACAAACCACTCCATTGCGCCTAATGTCACGGACGACAGCTCAAACCACTTTCACGCCGAACACCCATACCTGGTGCACCTCTGTCCCTCTCAGAGCCTGAGGCAGAGCATCCACCGAGAAAACACACATCTATTTATGCAGCAGCGAGCTCTCAGTGCGCTGCCTCTCTCGAGTTATCTGAGCGTGTCCGGTGAAAGCGCGCAACACGACAATGGTAGGTGTGCACGCCAGCGCACGATGCTGCATGCACACCGCCGGTCAGATCCTGTTGGCGGAGCAGCGGCGGACAACAGCCGTGGGGGCGGCGGTGATGACGATGATGCCGCCCGCCTGACGTCATCAGGGTATCATCTCAGACCACCTGGTGATGCGTGACGGATGCACTGCGGTGCCGGTGTAGCATCTTGTAGTATTCCATCGCATCGTGTGAGATCACCATGCCATCACCATTCACCATTCCACCATGTGAGAATCAAGTATGAATAGCAGGGGCGTAGCTTTTCCAGAAAAGTTGGGGGCTGAGCTGGGAAAAATCGCTTTAAGTACCATAAAAATCCACAAAATACATATTTCTCCACGAATTTGACCCACTTCCTCGTCCAAGTTGTGGAGGCTGAAGCCTCCCCCCCCCCAACTAAATAAATCATACACCCCTGAAGAGGAGCTTCTGAGCATTTTGACAAGGGGAATTGGTCTCTATGAAAATCCTGGCAGGGAAAATTCCTGCATGCTTGCACAGATTATATGCAACATCAGACCAGCCTAGGCAATTTACTGCGCTGCACTCCGCCGACACCGACATTCGGCCGTGCCCTCCCTTCAACCATACGCCTGCCCCAGATACGTGCAACCCAGTGCATCAGCGAGACAGATTTCCAGGTAGTCACCGAGTAGCAGCTCACGACATCCCACCAGCCAGCCGTGCCGCTCCTGCAGTCTCCTCCCACCCTCCAACACAGACACTTCCGCGTGCCGCCGCCGCCGCCGCCCTGACCATTGCGAAACGCACCACGGCCCGGCCCGCCGTCCGGCCACCGCGTGTCGCTCGCACGGCTCTGTGATGTTTACAGTGGACTGCGAGCCGGCAGGGGCGGGCTGCACCCTGTGTTGCAGGCTGCAGCACGGCCGTGCCCCGACCCCGTCCGTGCTGCGTGCGCTCGCCAACTGTCGGTGAAAGTGGCCGCTCACGGGGTGGGCGCCGGCAGAAGGGCTGGGTAGTGAGATATGGGTCTGGAGGGTGACGTTTGCGGGCCCTGTCCCGGCACGACGGTCACGGCTGTCACGGTGGGACAGCGGGCAAGTAAGGACGGTCGAGCGGCGGGGGAGGAAATGCATGCATGTATGCAATATGCTGGTATGTGAACACGACAGGAGTGCTCAAACAAGCCACATCCGCCGTACGAACGGATGCTGGTCAGATGTCTGCGTTCCTTTGGACGGATGTGGTAGTGGCGGTGGTGGTTGAAGACGAGGCGGCGAGACGTCTCACTGACGACACGGCCTGTCAAATCCGCTCGCATTTTTCTTTTAATTGGTTTTTATTTTTATAAATTTAGTCCGAATGTTTTGTATCACCCGATCGCGCAATTCCTGTTGGCCGGCAGAATTTAGAGACAAAAGTTGTACGTGCCCGACATACCTGGACCACGGTCCGCCCCGCTCGCTTGACGTCACCTGCCTGAGTGCGGACCGGCTGCCACCGCCGCAGCCATCCCAGTCAGGAGCAAATAGCGAGCGCCGAAGCGACTCGAACCCGGGCAGCCACTACCGGGATAGGTCAGAAGACCAGCGCTCTCCCACTGAGCTACAGGGGCGGAATTCGTCCTTCCAGTAATCGCCAACCGATAGTGACCGGGAACTTGGCATGGGGATCAGTGATCCGCAGCCCGTTCCCGACTCCCGAGCGGTACGGACCTCCTCCAGAACAGGATTCCACTGTCTGGGGGGCGGCGGCGGCCGCAACCGCGCACCGCACCGGCTCCTCTCCAGACCGGCTGCTCTGGGAAAGCCCAGGACGCACGGCTGATCCTGTCTGAGCTTACTGGGTGGAGCGGCGCCGTCAACGAGCGGCTACTACCTGTCGTCACCCGCACACCGCAGCCAGAGGCGACTGCCAGTCACTACCGTCACTGCCGCCGCCGCGGCCGCCGCCGCCGCCGCCACCGCCGTCACCGCCGCCACCGCCGCCACCGCCGCCGCCGTCACCGCCGTCACCGCCGCCACCGCCGCCGCCGCCACCGCCGCAGCAGCGCACGTCACAGGGGATGAGAGCACTGGTGCAGGGATTATTACCCCAGTCGGCTGACCTGGGGGTAATTTATCCCGCCACACTGCACCTGTACTCAGTACGGTCCGGTGACCGTAATATGAGCTGGTCCGGTGACCGAAATATCAGTACGGTCCGGTGACCGTAATATGAGCTGGTCCAGTGACTGAAGTATCAGTACGGTCCGGTGACCGTAATATAAGCTGGTCCAGTGACCGAAATATCAGTACGGTCCGGTAACCGTAATACGAGCTGGCCCAGTGACCGAAATATCAGTACGGTCCGGTGACCGTAATATGAGCTGGTCCAGTGACCGAAATATCAGTACGGTCCGGTGACCGTAATATGAGCTGGTCCAGTGACCGAGATATCAGTACGGTCCGGTGACCGTAATATGAGCTGGTCCAGTGACGTCATTAAGCATGACATATTAAACGTCATTAAGGTGAGACGTGATGACGTATTAATATGACGTCATTAAGATAATAAGCATTAGTATAAGGCGCAAGATCCAGGATTTCGGTAAGCGGAGAGGGGCGCCACATAGTGGTCGCCGTCAACGGAAATGTGTTGTTGGGGACCGGGGGAGCGGGCGCGTGATCCGAAACCAAAAAGTTTTCGCTCTTTCGGAATCGCGCTTGGAAGGCGCGACCTGGGCGCGACCCGAGGCTCAGTGGGAGGGGGTGAATAGCGCCCCCCCTTGGATCCACGCCTCAGTATAGTACGATAAGTAGGTATATTAGTATAAGCTTGACTCACGTATGAGTGCGAGTGAAAGGGTATATGAACAAGAATGCGTGTTTTAAAAAGGATTAAATTTGATGAGGTCAGAGGTCATGTCATTGAACATGAGCAAGGCTTCGCAACATATGCATACCAGCATGCTAAAAGACCAGCTGACTTGAACTGAGACATCGGCTTCAACTTAGGCACTATTATATAGTCACAAAGGTTCAATGTTTACGGATCCGTCAGGTCGTCAATCCCAAACAATCGTCCAATTCGAACTGGCAAAATTGACATCCACGGGATGAACTAAGGTAAACTAACGTTTTGTGCTTAGCATGCGATGTTGCAATGTTAGTATGTGCAAATATGACCGGAAGTTTCAGGATGAAACCTGACATGTGCTGGCGACACCTCACAATCCTTGGCAAGCGCGAATATTCTATCATTAAAAATGTAGAT
The DNA here is from genome assembly GCA_014673585.1 of Semibalanus balanoides. NCBI lineage: Eukaryota > Metazoa > Arthropoda > Thecostraca > Balanomorpha > Balanidae > Semibalanus > Semibalanus balanoides. The sequence goes on along the minus strand of VOPJ01016219.1, from coordinate 52,633 downwards.
ATTTATATATGTATTAAGATAGACAGCTTCCTCTAGAACAACTCGAACAACATAAGCCAGTGAGATTGCTGGCGAAATCGGCAGACCCAAGTAACGCAACACAATGCTTGTGCTTCCTTATAGAAAGAAAGTGGAAGGTGGATCAGTTACCTGACGGAAAAGCGCAAGAGAGCAGTCAATACCATTGAGTCAGGCCGTGGTTCTTTTGTTGAGGCGATGCTTACATCAGCTGATAGCGACAAAACAAAAGACACTTCGGCACTTACCAAGAGTGGACGTGTCTCAAATGAGAAACACGGTACGGTTATCATGGATCATATAAACTGGCCAAAAAACGAGGGAATATCGGTGAGCGGAGATCTAACGTCAACGAGTGAGCAAGCTGAACAGCCTACCCTAGTAGCACACATTACTTTCACGACGTTGTGACAACGTTTTCACGACGTAATTACGTCGTATGAACGTTGTCAACGTTGACATGCCGTTGTGGCAACGTTATGTGCTACTAGGGTAGAGGCGCAACGACAAGACAATGTGCAATGGAGTCTGAAGTGTCCGCATGCAGAGGAGATTGGTGGAGCAGGCAGTGAGGTCTGGCGTTGTCACGAGGGCTGCACCGCCGGACGGGTGTTTTTGTAAACATCAGCCGAGGTACGTCTGATGTCACTGCAATGTGCACATCATGTCATTATCCTAACATATTTCACGACTGTTAGTGACATGCATCAGCAGCTGTCGAAAAAATGACACACCGCTCGACAGTGTATAATTAGCTGCAATATGTGACAGCCAATTACACCGGATAATTACCCCATGTAGCAAAGTCGTTCTCGCTCCGTTAGCGACAAAGCGTAAACCTCATTACACTGAGGATTTCTCGTGGGACTAATAACCGTCTTTACATCAATATATTACTGCTAGTGTAGTTAAAGGGCCAGGAAGAAGCGTCATGTGTCACTCGAGTCGTCATCAAAACTCCAGTTTATACACACGTCGCTAACGGTGTGAACAGCTATTGAGGTGCAGCTGACAAAAAAACACGAGGCCAGACAAGAACGCGAGGCCGTACCGATTCGCTGTTAGCCCGGCTCGGCTCTTTCGGTGGCGTGTACAAAGCCATAGCCGGCCACCGGAGCAGCGATCCGTCACAGACGCTAAAAACGACTACGACCAACAGCAAAAAGGACCTCAAGGTCGCACATAGTCGATCGGGTTCACAAACAGCTGGAATTCCCCCCCCCCCCCCTATCACAGAGGCGAAACGATGTATGTACTGGTAGTAAGCCAAGGTGGGCAGTACAGCTGCAGCTGACCGCCGTGGAAAATGGGATACAGCGCGCGGAAGAAAACGAAATGGCATGATGCCACACGGATATCTATATACGCAGTTAAATGGTAATATTGCTGACAGAGTAGTTTTCCATGTGTGCGCATTGTATAATTTATATGGTGGTTACCAGACATGTGCCAAGGCCAAAACATAGGATCCAAGATCCACAATATCCCACGACAAAATAATTGTCCAGGATCCAGGATCCACAGGATTCCTCGATTTTCTTCTTCCCCAGGACCATAGGATCCATAGGATCCATCCATAGGATCCCGCGAAAAATAATTGTCCAGGATTCAAGATCCACAGGATCTCACGAAAAAATGCAGGATCCAGTATCCAACAATATCCCAGATCTTGGATCCTAAGGATCCTGGATCCTAGATATTTTGTGGATATTGGCCTTGCCTTATCACCACAAGTAAGTATTACACTATTCACACTGTGTCTGGGAGTTTTAAAAGCATGAAATACATGCAATCTTCTATTTTAGCACCACAAAAAGCGAAATATGCTTAACAAGATACACAAGATCCCACGACAAACTGGTTTTCCAGGATCCAGGAACCACAGGATCCCACGTCAAAACAATTATCCAGGATCCAGGATCCGCTGGATCCAACCACAAAATAATTGACAGGATCCAGGATCCTTGGGATCCCACGACAAAATGATCTTGCAGGATCCAGGATCCAACAAAATCCCGGATCTTGGATCTTGTTTTAAATCTTGGACCATGTCTGGTGGTTACCAATATCCCGTATAAATATACATACATGAGAAATCTGCTGAGTACGCCATCCGTTTTTCAATACAAATGCTCAGCAATTTCACGCATTTTACTGAGTGTATGGCAGTGCCTTGAATTACCCTCGCCCTGCTGGGGGAGGGTCATTTTGAACCCCCCCCATGAGTTTTTTTTCCGAATAACAAGAAAACGGAGGAGCGCAGCGCCGCCAAATTTTGAAAACAGCTGTTTGACAAACAATTGCCCACACTTCGTCAAAAAATTTGCTTCAGGTCATCTCAGGTCAGGTCATCAGGTCACGTCAAGTGACCCTGCCTTCCTAAATGTTTATGATCGTGTCAAAGTCACAGTTTTTGTCCGAGATATTTGAAACTTGCAGGATTTCATAAGATAATAAGTACCTACCATTGGTAAATCTCGGATTTGTTTGCATCAGTGACCTAAGGGCCGGTCAATTTCCTGACCTCCCCATTATAAGTGAACGGGAAAAGAAACAAATGCTTCCTATTCAGACAATATGCATTGATCAGGCCGAGTCTTTCAGAATCATGTTATTTTAGCTCATTCTGGACAACCAAGGTGCAACTGTTACTCAGTGATCTCTACAAGGTCATCTGAGGTCATTTGAGGTCTTCAGCAATGATTTGCTAATAACTATTGATAGAATAAAGATAGAGACGAGCGGATGACACCACAGTGTTTGTCTCGTCTGGCCGCGTCGCCTAATACGCAACATAACCTACCCGGGTCACCAAATGACCTTGACCAGAGGTCAAATTTTTAACTTGACCTAACCAGGACACCATATGTTTCAAAGCGCCCTGACCAGAAAAACACGATGGTGTTAAAATAATTGTTCTGTCATTTTTAGATAAAAAGTTATTCAGGAAAACATGTTTTACAAAAAATCGTATTTTTGACCTTTGATGACCTCTGGAGCCTTAACTATTGACCTGAGCTCAATTTTGAAGACATCGATTGGAATTGAATGTTTATAACTTTCGTTCGCTTTCTTTTGTTTGTTCCTAGCTATCATAGTTCCCGAGATAATTGGGGGTTGTTCGAAGTGAAGTCCTAAAACTGAAAAGTTTGACCTTTGGTGACCTCTATACAATTTCGAATGTCCATGTTGAGAGCTTTCAAACGTTTTTTTCTGCGTCTTTCTATCTCTGTTAGTTTTTTAGTTAGACGAGGGGCCATTTTGACCCCCACCACCATGGCAAAGTTGTATCGGATGCCCACCGGGGTGCAGGTTAAGACAATGTCATTATAAGGAAGTGATTTAAGTTTGTTTTCTTAGAAAGGGTTTTGGGTTTTCTTAACAGACATAAAAGAAGAGTGCAACAAAGAGCCTCTGGAGCCCATCCGAGGTTGGACATATTCCCCCCCCCCCCACACCAGTCTCGCACCTTCAAATCACCTTACACTACCTATCTAAAAGAAGTCTAATCCCACGAGTATTTATGAACTAATCCCTCTCTGTAAAGTATTTATTTAATCTAATTTTGAAGTCCTCGAAGCCTGTGTCACTGCAGCAGCGACATCCGCTGGCAGCTGATGTCAAAGTCCTGCAACCCTTCTACTGAAAAATAGAGCTGTGGTTGAGCCAAATCCTACTTTGTTCAATAACGAGTTTATACTGATGACCTACTGATGATGACCTACTGACCATACTGATGATTCTTCTTTCCTTCTTCAAAGCTTCTCTTTGCAAATATCACCACGGCATACCCGCGCATCGCACACACACAAATCATGCACGTTACCATTACGTTAGTAAGCTCATGAAAAACCGTTAAACCGCGCCGTCTTTGCACGGGCGTTCTCCATAACCAACGCTATTCCTGTTCTCTGCCCTGCATCGGACATTTCAATGTATACCTTAGGGGCTTTTAGAATGCCAGGGTGAAAAGGTCATATGTAAAAAAGTTTGGAGCGTGTAGGCTGTCAGCACTGCTGAATGTGAATTTAGGTTTACTGTGTGGCGCGTGTGCGTGTGCGAGAAGGGACCGAGCTTTGCGACGTTTTTATTACTTTAATTTCTGTTTTTTTTTACTTCATATGGGGTTGTCTCGTTTACCAATCGCAATGTCGTTATTTTGCAAGCGTTTTTGTATCCGTTTTTAGGCCTCAAGCATATAATGTGAATTATACTGTTTCACATACATTTTTTTTAACTTTATTCATCTTTACCTCGCCTCATGAACTTTTGTTCATATTTTAGTATCATATTTTTGTTGTTACATATTACTGTCTAACCAACTGTGTTGCGTGTTGTATGGTGGCATTGCTGTCGTGTCGTCGGCAATGTTTTAATTACTCGACTTGAGCTGTAATTGGGTGAATGCCTGTTGCTCATTGTCATTAAATATACAAATAAACAAACCTATATCTCGATTTTCCCTATCGAGCTCAAACATTCCCTTTAAATATTCAGAATAATGACCATTTACAAATTTAAAGATTTTCATTAGATCTCCTCTTAGGCTCTTAACCTTCTACATATAAGCGAAAACATACCTACCCGATTTATTTAATCTATCTTCATAAGGCTAACTACCAAGACAATTTACCATTGTATTGCCTTTTTCTAACTCTTTTTAAACACAAATAATCTGTATCATATATGTTGGAGACCAGGCTTGTATGTTCATACATACACAATGCTCCAGCTGTATTATTACCTCTTCACTTTTGTAGGAAACATTTTTGTTAATGGCTCCCAGCATCCAAGGGCCCTTTTCCTAGAACCTACCACCGAGAAGACATCTTCGACGAGAAGAGCGAGCGTCGCCGGGGGCCGGGGCGCGTCGCAGAAGAGCGCGTCGCGAGCGGGCCGGGGCACGCTGGTCACTGCGGACATTGTGAAGCGATAAAAACGTTATCCCGCGGGCCAGCAGGAAAGAGCATCAGTTCAGCACCATTCGCCAATAGATTTGGCGCAGTATTCACTTATTTCAAATGTAATTTTGAATTTAACGTTTATTCATTTCAACACATTCCATCGACATCGAGATCACCGCCACGTTGATGTCATCAGGATTTTCCAACTAACGATGATAAGACGGCAAGCGGCCTCAACAAAACAACCTGTCTGTCAGATTGACACGTTAGCAACGAAAAGGCTCTGAGCAATTAACCACGGTATCACTCTGACAATGTCAAGGCGTACCCAGGTGCGTACATGTTTCTCCAGCAGTAGTTGGTGCGAATTCCTAAGATTCAGAACCAGGGACGTAGAGAGGATTTCGTCCAGGGGAGGGGGCGCCTCAAAAGGCCTTTCCCGAGCGTTGAAAGCCCCCCTCCCCCCACCCCAGAAGAAACAACAACAACAACAAAAACAACACAAAAACAAACAAAATGATATAAAAAACTCTTCGGATTTCGGATGCTTTATTTTGTGATGCCCTTTTTTATTAAACTTGTAATGAGCTGGATTCGACCAGGACCCTCAGAGAGGCCCATGAACCAGGCACGTAGTCAGGATTTCGTCCAGGGGGACATCGAAAGGGCCCATTCCCGAGCGTTGAAAGGGCCCATTCCCGAGCGTTGAAAGGGTCCATTCCCGAACGTTGAAAGGGCCCATTAAAACGGATGGAAAGGTCTGTCCCCTCTGTACTGGCGAGGGGCCATTTGACATGTTCATGGTCCCTTCTGACCCACCCAGGGGCCCATTGGTCTGGTCAGGGGCCCCTCTGACCTGCACAAGGGCCCTTTGAGCTTCTCAGGGGTCCTCTGGTCTGGCTAGGGGCCTTCCAGCCTGCTCAGGGGCCCTTTCGACCTGATAAGGGACTGCGCTGGCTGCTTTTTCGCCCTACCGACCTGCTCAGGGCCCCTCCGACCTGCTCAGGGACCCCTTTGACCTGCCCAGGGATCCCTTTGACCTGCCCAGGGACCCATTCGACCTGCTCAGGGGCCCTCTGTGCTGGCTAGGGGCCCATTCAACGTGTTTAGGGGACCCTCTGACCCTCTCAGGGGCCCTTTCGGCTTGTTCAGAGACATGCAGATTGCAGAGAGCTGTTTTAAACGTTCAGGGGGCCCTTTTGGTCTTTCAGAAATCAGAGAGGGCCCTGGTGGCCCTACGGAGCCTCGAAGTGCTCTAAACTATGTAAAGACCACGCTTCGCGTGGTTTTCCGACTCTTATGGAGCCCCGCTTCGCGCAGTCTCAGCCCTTTTCGGCGCGCCGAAAAAGGCCCGCCAGGCCTCCAGGGGGCGGCCACCCTCCTTGGCTACGTGCCTGTTCAGGACTTGGACGAGCACTCGTTCTTTGCACAACAAGGCGTCTGATTCCATGCACAAAATGTGTACCTATACGCCAGTAAACATGGTTTCGTGTGTATTAGTGGCAGACGTGACAGCGGCGGCGGTTATCCTGCATAGGCAATACATATGTAAATATGTGCATGGGCTAAGTGCAGGACGCAGCGCAGGTGTATGTGGATTGTGGATGCGAGATTATGACGTCGTTTAGGTATCACCGGCTGCAACGCACTGCATGCCACAACTGATAACATTCAGAGCGGATGTCGGTCGGAGGCTTTCCGCTCCTGGCGTTTGTGGCAGCCTGCTGTAAAATGTTTGTTCGTTAAGGAGAGTCGCATCTGCCATCAGTGGGTCTGCTGGTACACACAACTCAGGCTGTCTAAATAATAAAACAAATGCCAGACAAACTGGGAGACGACCAGCTGTTCTTATTTGCAGACGACAGGGCGGTTAATTGAGTCGACGATCTTATCTATCTACTTCGGTTATGACCGGTTATTTATATGCGTTATTTATATATGCGTTATATATGGCATACTTACACTGCATCTGCACTGCGGCCGCGACTCCGATCTCCACAAATATCTCTGCAAGACATGGCTTAACAGCAGATCAGAAAAAGCGATACAAAAATGCCACATAATCGTGAAGAACTTTAATTCGTGCTAGCAAAACAAACAGGTGGTGGTGACAGGTGACTGGTGGTGATGATTGTGGCTTTAATGACGCCGCAAATTCTCCTGTTCAGTGCATGACGTGCAAATCACTCAGGGGGTCGAAAGTCACATATCAAAAGCTTCCCTAGACCGCAGACGCAAGACTTTCGATCCGTAAATACCACATGTGTGTTACTTCTCGTGGCATGGGCTTAACCCATGAGTCATCTGCTTCCTGAACAATGTAACCATTTTTTGCTAGTTTGTCCCGTGTCTGTACATACAGGGGAAGCCATCTGTTATAGGATACTCAGGACCATTGTCAGACCAAGCAGCATGTGCCGGTGCGGGTGCGGAACACGCGCGCGCACAGGATCAAGCTATCGCTGCGGACGGTGCCGCGGCTTTAGAGCGTGGGCGTGACCTGTCCGGTACGTCCTGCAGTGTTCGCCAGGTAACGTGACAGTGCGCAGTGCGCACTGCAACGCAGCCTGGCTGCGGCGGGTCTGTAGATATGCTGTGTGTGTGTGTGTGTGTGTGTGTGTGTTGTTGTGTGATGTTGTGGTGTGTTGTGTTGTGTGTGTGTGTGTGTGTGTGTGTGAGTGTGGCGTGTGCGTGTGCTTGGTGCGTGTGCGTGTGCGTGTGCGTGTGCATGTGCGTGTGCGTGTTGTGTGCGTGTGGTGTGTGTGTTGTTGTGGTGTGGTGTGTGTGTGTGTGTGTGTGTGTGTGTGTGTGTGTGTGTGTGTGTGTGTGTGTGTGTGTGTGCCGCAGGCAGGGAGTAACATATGGGGACCAATTACAAATATGGCTAAGATGTTGGGTTCTACTCAATGGCGAAGGGAAAAGAAATGCTAGTGCAGTGGCGGAACTTTAGGAAATCGGTTGGGGGGGGCTAATGTTAATTTGATAGATTCTAACTCCATTCTTACCATGCAACGCCATAGGTCTAATGTTAAAATTTGAAATCATTGGGGGGCTCGGGCACTCCCAAAGAGATATAAAGATCCGCCCCTGTGCCTGTGGTTTGGTTTGGCTTAAAAATACTGGTCTTTACTTAGCGACCTTTACGTCTTTACTTTACTTACAGTGGCGCTTTCGCTAGCTGATGCAACATCTCATTAATCAAATTAGGAATCTTAAAAAAGATTCTTCCTATTAAAAGCTTAAATAATCTATAAGCGTTGTTACGATGTAAGCACCGATAAAACGTGAGTCAGCTGCCATGCACGAGGAAATAAAAAGACACTGCACGATTTCGTCGAATACACCTACAGTGCGATTCTTCTTACCTGTCCAGGAGAGAGTTACGACCTGTCCTGCCACGCATAACGCCAAGGTCAGCGACATGCGTGTCGCGTGTGCGCAGCATTTCGTGGAACATCACCAGAGCTGACACCGTCCCAAACCGCCGCAAAACTTCCGCGAATAGCCCCCGCTGTGCTCCAGCATGCATAACGATAAAATATGCGCTCCGGTGAGTCGCCATTGACCTTCGAGCGGCGTTGCTGGTCGGTTATGGTATGACGCGCAGAGAGACTGTACCGGATCTTTGCGGTGCGACCGACAGGCACACATGCTGCGTGCGTCCCATCTGGACAGAGACTCGGTGCAGGTAGCCGGGACTATTCTGCTGAGGCTGCCGCTACATCTCTGACGTGTGATTGGACCTTGCACACTGTAGCACGTGCTTGTAGCGACGGGGCGAATTTACATAGATTTTGCTACATAAGCGCTCAGAGCTGTTTGGACTCCATGTCGTGGAAAAATTATAAAGCAGTGCGTTGGCTTGGATAAATGGTTCGCCACTGAAAACGGCATAATCTGGCTTGAGTGCAGGAAATATTGCATACTGAAAACATGCCTTTAGCACGGTCGAACACGGCATGAACCCGGTATTTGAGCCATCTCAGTCCTGACACCAGCCGGAATTCAAGTCAGGCACCGGCGTTGTGGCTATGTATTGCAACTCAAGTAAGCAGTTGCAATTGCAAGGTAAATATTTATATTTCATACCAAGAAGAGTCAACAGCATGCACGCAAAAATACAGTTAAGACAGTAAACTATCGTACTTAGACACACTAATTTGGAATCGTCGGACATTAATATTGTTTTCAGTATACCGGATCCGGAAACCAAATAACAAGAATGCGGTTATCTATTTTTACTCATCGCATAGCCAACGGACGAAGACTAAAGTTGGCATATTATGTTTTATCTGAGCCATTTTTTGCATATGTTTAAAAAAAAAATAGAAAAGGAACCTTGAGTGCATTCGAAAGTTGTCACAAAAATTGGATATCCTTCTGGGGAATATTAACGCCAGTTGGGGAGGGAAGGGTAGTCAAAAATTCGTTTCCAAGAAACGTCAATCATAACATCAAACCAAAAAGGAATACGTTTCAATACCAATGTCAGAAGAAGCTGAAGGTATGAGGGACTTTGTCAAGGGAATACTAAACGCTTGTTTCCCAGCTGGTTCAACTATAAAGAATATTGTACATACAACGCAGAATGAAATCCAAAAATCCAGATAGTGTAGTCTTTCAAATTCCATGTAGGGCTTGTGATAAAAGTTACATCAGTGAAACATATCGAGGATTGTCAAAAAGAGCAGAGGAGCATAAAAGGGGCCTTCGATATTATCGGCAAGCAAATGCCATTGGCCAACAGGTGGATGACGAAGGATATCTGCCCAACTGGTCGGCGATGACAACTCTTTGCGTTGGGCGACATAAACGATGTAGACAGGCGGCATAGGCAGCATACATTTGCAATATCAATCATTTAAGCGGCAATGCAGGCAAAGAAAGCTCAGCAAATTTACACCACAACTGATCTTGAAGAAGTGTTTTGAAGACTAGAAGCCCTTAGTAAAGAGCAGCCTGTTATCATCATACGAGACTTACTAACACGTGTCTGTGACCTTTATTGATCTTTCTTGTTCTTCAGTTTTGACTTGTATCGCGTGACCACGAGAAGTTACTCTCGAAACAAATGTATTTACACTCAGAGGACAAAGTCAGCGTTATCAGCAAGAACTATGGCCTCCGCCGTAGCCGCACCGTAGCCTCCACTGTACGAGGGGTAGCCGTAGCCGTAGCTTTGGACGTCCCGGTGCCGTAGAGGTAGAGGTAGAGGTAGAGGTACCGTGCCGTACGGCACGGCGGAGGCAAAACTGGCTATACTGCACACGTGTAGCCAGTTTTGATACAAATCATAACAATGTTCCTATTGTTTTTCCCTTTAACTCAATTTGTCAAAATAAAAACAATAATTCGATATTAATAGTCCTTTTACCACCGGACTTCATTTACGTGAAGTTAGTGTCAAGTTCAGGTCAAGGTCAGGTCACGAAAGGTCAAATTTGAAATTGATAAATATAAATAAGAAAAGCATGTTCCTAAAACCATTTAGTGTCAGAAATACAGTGCTGTCATTTATTTGTTTGTATCTGGTCACTAAAGCGAAAAAAGCAATGCAAAATATGACGTCATGAGATACTCGTACTTAGGGAGCCAGAAGTCAGTTTAAAATAAATACATTGCTTTGAAGTTTGACTTTGTTGTGGTCCATATGTGGTTCTCCAACATATATTCCGTTTTTTGGAAAACGTTTGACAATTTTGATCCTGAGGGGATTATTTTCCCAAAAAAATAGTTTGAACTTTTAGGAAAAATAAAATAAAAGTAAAAACTCCGACGATACCCATTTGTACCCCTTTAGCATATGTACACCCTTTGTAAGTATTGACTAAGCATTTTGTTTAAAAAGACTTTCTACGGTAAAGTTAGAGTTAAAGGTAAGCTGATTTGTATTTCACTCCCTGTAGGTGTATATTGTGCTGCTACAAAAAATAGGGTTATACTCTCGACAATTCTTTCAACGAAATTGATTGATTTTCACATTAAAGGTTTCGCGTTTATGCAGGAGAACGTACCCGAAGTTTCGCGTTCATAGCGCTGTTCACTTTTGAGGTATTACGAAAATCCGTCAGAGGGCGTTTATCGCCCCCTCCCCCGCCAATGGCGGGTTAACTCATAACTGTTGTTGATACGAATACATCTATAATATTTTATGTCGTTTATCTATGAGATTCCTGAGAGTTAATAATGATTGAGTTAAAATGATGCATGAAGCAGAACTGACACCACTGGTTACACTGCCCTGTAAGTGGTGCTTAATGTGTATTGTGTAAGGTAATTATTATCCCCTTAACTTTGTCGTAGACATCACTTGAAGTTCATAGGAACGCATGGTTTTGAAAGCAAAGCAAATGAAGTGTAAGCAATAGGCACTAGGCAGTGATGAATACTAACAACCCACAGTTATTGACGGTCATAAATGCCTCCAAAGGTAGACGTGTCTCCAAATTTGGAACATCGCGTACCTTTCCTGGCTAACATTGGAATGAAATCAACCTTGGCGTTTACTTTCACAACATGTAATGTTAGTCACACACTGGACTAGCAGCACAGTACACATAACATATCGTCACAGTCAACAAATGCGGACAGTATGTGTCACGTGACGAGCGTGATATATCGAAGCTATCAGATTAGTTTTACATGTAGCGTGCTGGCCCGAGTTGTAAACCCAGACACACACCACAAACAGTGTGGAAAAAAGTGTCACTTTTGGGTAAAAGTACCTACTGACGTTAATCTCATGTTTTAACCCTCGCCCGTGCAGGGTTCGATACCAACGTGACAGTGCAGAGGGGGGGGGGGGTACTCCTCCTCCTGGTGTTTCACCCCCAATTGAGCTAGAGCTTCGATTACAAAAACGAGCGTGTGACTTGTACGAAAGAAACCTGTTGATATCCGATTTTAAAGCCCTGGGTCATTACGTGACCTCTGAGGTCATGATGATGAATCGGATGTCATCCAAATTGTGAGTATGTATAGATATGCAATTGTTATCAAGCTGGAATCGTGAATGAGCTTATAGTTATGCCAAATGGATGCCAAATTTGACATCAGCGTCACAAAAAGTATTAGAAACTATCAGATTCCAAAAAGGTCATCTCAGGTCATCTGAGGTCAGTGACATCGGTTATGCTGAGAAAAGCATGACCCCAGTGGAACATAAAATACTGTAAAATGAATGACAACTTTGCTATCAGCGGCCCAAAATGAACTACAAACTGTTAGAGGCCAAAAAAGGTCAGATAAGGTCATCGGACGTCAGTGACCTCGGTTGACCTCTGAAAAGGTCAACCGATGTCCATAAATGTCACCTGTTGAAACCCATGTATATGCTCTTGAGCAGCAAACACTCCGAGATTGCACATTGCACAAGTTACAAGCACCTAGTACGGGATGCCAGTTGCGCCTGACGTGACCTTGAAAAATAGGTCATAGGTTACGGGTCATGGAAAGTAGAAGTTTGAAATTGTACGAATATGTATCAAATTGTTCAAAGTGGGGTACTGAAAGTTTATCGCAGTCGGTCAATAACTACGCGAATTATTTCCGAGCAAAAAAGGGGAAAGCATACCCTGCACTGGCCCGTTCTTTGTTTATGATGGGTTATATGTTGAATTGTGGATTGATCCTTGTGAGTTGATCCTAGTGTGCATTCGATCAAAAGTATTGTTCATCATGTGAGAAAATCCAATGTCATGTTTGCTGTTACTCCCGCTCTATACACAGTTAAGCTAACTTCTGACACCGTGATATACGTGCAACGAATATTTTCGTGTTTGAATGATCACAAGCGCAACCACTGTTTTATTGGGTGTGCTGCACTCCTATACCCTATCGTATTTCAAGCTCTTTAACATGGTATATCACCCATGCCGGCCACTGCAACGTCGACTGATTCTAATCACGTCATGCTCGCACAAAATTAATGTTGGGCATGTGCTGATACAGAAGACGACAACAATCATTACCAATGGAATGCGGTTTGGACCACAATACAGCTATGAATGTCGAATGATACGGATACGGCTAGGAGGGTCCGTTAAGTGAACCAGTCCTGACGAACAAGTCCAAGAAGTCGAGTTCATTTGAACAAACTGCATATGACAGGGTTTCGGACTCAGGACCGGTTTTGCGGACTCGGGTGTAAACAAATATGAACGCGTTACTTTTAACAAATCTTGGCAATCTTGGCGACAAAATGTTGGAAATTAAGTGTACTTTCGCTTGCCATTCTCAAAGCTAAATATATGTACTCTGACTCTGAGGATGAATAGTTAAGGCGTGAAAGATGAAAAATGGCACAACAAAGTGATTTTCAGAGTAAAAATTGTGGTCACCCAACTTCGAAGTAGAGCCGTAACACCAAAACCATATGCTTTACGGAGTTCGCGATATACTAATTACCTTGTTTATTAAACTTCTTTCAGAGTATATCTCGGTGAATTAGTTCCTCACATTTCATTTAGACGTTGCGTTGGATCTTAGCAGAACCGACCAGAGTAAAAACTATATTCAAATACGCCAATTTAGTAACAGTTTCCAAGAAAGCCATTCTGCTACAACACTTACCCAGGTTCTAAATGGTAAACATTGGAAATGGATCGATTGAGCAAAGCCTTGGGAATAAAATGTTGTCACTGGCAATCTTCTGCGAGCTATGGTGACGGTGCAATCAATGATTTCGTGTTCGCGTGTTGTTGACCTAAACTTGTAAACAAAAAAATACCTTCTTGCTAAAACCCCAGTTCTTCTTAAAAAAGGACTTGCATCGACTAGAAACCCAATAGCTATTGTACACGAACATCTTGTCTACAGACCATATTGGTTTTCCTCCCGATTTAACGCGTTTGGTAAAAACGGTGTTTTTAACAAGGCAACCGCACGCAGACGCGGAGTTATCCGAGATAGCCCTTCACGGGATGAAAGCGCAATAATTGATACCTTGCTATTTTCGATTCCACATTCGAATGCCTCATGAAAAACTGATCCGGATAAGCTATTTCTGCAGTGAAACAGAAACACTGATTTTGGACTGGTTTTGGCTGCGAAACCGGTCCAAAGACCGAAACCTTGTCATATCCGTGTCTTACTTTGCTTCATGTATGGTGATATTTTAGGCTGTTTTGCGCATTTTAAATGCGAATATCACCGGTTTACAGCATATAAGTTAATGTTAATGTTAAGCTATAACTTATAAGTTGGTATGTACATTGTACTGTACAATGTACATACAGTGCAGAACAAATACCTGTCCACCTCCACTTCCTCGACACCACCTGGTCTGTCCGTCGGTGCTGCACGCAATGAAATCCAATGAAACTACTTATGCCCTAGCCCCTGATACCGGGGGCGATGACTATAGTAATCGCATTGGATTCCACTGCGTGCAGCGTCGACAGACGCGCCCGCGTTGGTGTCGAGGAAGTGGCTAGAACATTTGTTCTGCACTGTACGTACCTATCGACACGTCTAGTTATCACACAGGCATCAGTTGGCCATGCATGCAAGCGTATCACTACACAATGCGATACGAGATGTTGTCAAATTCATTTGGCAAATTAACTCCTCTTTACCAACAAACGATAACTGTTTGAATGTGTGCTGCGCAGTGTGCAATGTGCATAAAGGTTCTCCCGCCCGGCCCAGCTATCCGCCGCAGTGTTCCGTGTCCAAGTGAGTGTGTGAGTAACCGCTGCATGTTTGCCGCTGATACAATTGAGCAGTGTGCAGTGGTTACTACGTGGGCAGGGCACTTGTAAAGCTACATGTTTGCGGCTGCGCTCACTGTGAAATTACAAGTGAGCACACGCATTCACCACACCGCAGCGACGCTTAGCTCCGGCCAGCAACGTGCCGACCGTCCCTGAACCGGGTAGTCTGTCTTTTGAACCGGAGTCTGTCGCTGAACCGGTTGCCTGTCGCTGAACCGGGAGTCTGTCGCTAACGGGAGCCTGTTCCTGAACGGAGCTTGTCGCTGAACCGGGAGCCACTGTCGCTGAACCCGGGAGCCTGTCGCCGCAACCGGACCTGTCGCGAACCGGGGAGTCTGCGCTGAATCCGGGAGGCCTGTTCCTGAACCGTGGGAGCCTCACTGAACCGGGGAGCCTCCGCTGAACCGAGTGTCTGTCGCTGAACCGGAGGGCCTGTCGCTCGAACCGGATCTGTTCGCTGAACCGGGAGCCTGGTCCCTGAACCGGGAAAGTTGTTCGCTGAACCGGAGTCTTTCCTACACCGGGCAGTCTGTTCCCTGAATCCGGGGAGTCTGTCCTTAATCTCAGGGAGTCTGTTCGCTGAACCGGGAGCCTGTCGCTGAAACCTTGGAGTCTGTCGCTGAACCGGTGCGAATCCGTCCCTGAACTCGGGTAAGTCTGCGCTGAAACGGGAGCCTTTCCGCTAACTCGGGGATCGGTCGTGAACCGGGTGCCTGGTCGCCTGATAACCGGGGAGTCTGTCGCTGAACCGAGTGCCTTGTCGCTTGGAATCCGTGGAGCCGATTGCCGAAATCCGTGAGACCTGCGCTGAACGGGGAGCCCTGAGTCCGCTCAATAGCCGGCTCAGCCGAGCTCTCGTTCGGAACCGTCAGTAAGCCTGTTCACCTGAAACCGGGGAGATCCTGCTCGCCCCTAACCGGGGGAGCCTGTACCGCACATTGTAAACCGGGGTGCCTGGCGCGTGATCCCGTATGCCTGCGCTGAACCGGAGACTGCTGGCAACCGGGGAGCCCTCGTCGCTGAAGCGCTGCGTAGAGCTCTCGCTGAACCGGGGAGCCCCCCTATTCTGCTGAACCGGGTAGCCGGCTCGAACCGTGGAGCCTGTGCCTGAACCGTGAGCCTGTTCCTGAACCGGGACCTGATCCTCTGAACCGGTGGCCTGGCGCTTGAGATACCGGGATCCTGGCGCTGAACGGGAGCTGTCCCTGAACCGAGTGCTTTCCTAACCGGAGCCTTCCTCCTTACCGGGGAGCTGGCGCGGAACCGGGAGGCCTCGTCCTGAACCGGAAGACCTGCCCTGACACCGGGGAGCCCCCTGAACCGGGAGCCGTCCTGAACCGGAGCCTTCTCCTGAACCGGGAATGCCTGTCCTGAACCGGAGTTGCCTGTCGACTGAACCGGGAGCCTGTCCCTGAACGGTGAGTGCCTGTCGCTTGGAATCCGGGAGAGCCTTTCCTAAAACGTCGGGGAGGCCTGGCCTTAAACCGGGCCTGTCGCTGAACCGGGATCGTCGCTGGAACCCGGGCATGCCCTCGTCGACTGAACCGGAGGTCTTCGCTGCACCGGGGTGAGCCCTGCGCTGAACCGGAGTTCCTGGCGCTAGATACCGGGAGACCTCCGCTTGACCGGGGCTTCGCGCACTTGTAAACCACAGGGGAGGCCGTGTCGAGCTGACCTTCGAGTCCGTTCGCTGAACGCGGGAGCCGTCCATAGACCGGCTGAGCCTGCGTCCTAGAACGAGCCTGTTCCTGAAACCGGGACCTGTTCCTGAACCTGGAGCCTGTCCCTGAACCGGGAGGCCCTGGCGCTGAACCGGGGCTGGCGCTGAACCGGAGCCTTCCTGAACCGGACCTTCCTTGAACCGGGTGCCTGTCCCTGAACCGGGGAGCCTGGCGCTGAACCGGAAGCCTGTCCCTGAACCGGTAGCTGCCCTAACCGGGAGCCTGGCCCTGAACGCTGGGACCTGTCGCCTGAACCGTGGAGTCCTGTTCTCTGAACCGGGGATCCTGGCCTCAGAAACGGGACTGCCTGTGCGCTGAACCGGGGAGCCTGTCCCTGAACCGGGGACCCTGTCGCTGAACCGGGGAGCCTGTCGCTGAACCGGGGAGCCTGTCCCTGAACCGGGGAGTCTGTCGCTGAACCGGGGAGCCTGTCCCAACCGGGAGCCTGTGCCCTAACCGCAGTACTGTCGTAACCAGTTAGCCTTGTCGCTGAACCGCGGAGGCCTGTCCCTGAACCGGGGAGCCTTGTCCCTGAAACCGGAGTGCCTGCGCTAACCGGGAGCCTGTCCCTGAACGGGGATACCGCGCTAACGGATGCCTGTCCTGTACCGGGAGCCTGTCGCTGAACCGGCTGAGCCGTCGCTGTGAACGGACTGGCCCTACCGGAGTGCCTGCGTCGTACCTCCCACCGCTGTTCACTGCCGCAGTGGCTACGTGTTGATATTATTGATCAGAGCCTTCAAAAAAGCAAGCCACCGCTCATTGGTTTTAAGAATGCTCAGGTACTGTGAATATTGCTATGTTTGCATAATGTAGATACCACATTGTAATTTTGCTTTGCGCTAACAAATCTGATGTCAGAGTACTATTTCGACCAGAATCCCGTGCGAGTTCTGACACAATTGAATAAAAAAATCGAGCACGGCTCGATTATTTATTTAAGTACACTTGTGGCCTTTCTGCTGTGTTGGGTTATTTATGCCCCTCCTCCACACGCGCAAACTGAGATCCCCCGGAACTTAGTGTCTAGCGTCACGGTCATCATTCATGCAGTCAGCAGTTCAGCTCATTCAGCAGTCAGACATCAAGCATCAGCAGTCAGCAGTCCAGCTCACACTGTCAGCAGTCAGCAGTCACAGTCAGCAGTTCAATCGGGTAGGGTCATCGGTCATGCGGTTACGCCCGGTACGCACCAGAGGCGTCCTATTCGCCGACTCACCCCTCACCGCGGTCTGGTCACAGAGCGTCCTTTCGCCCAACCCAATCCCTGCGTATACTGATGTTTTTTTCAGGTCCCATAGCCCACTCTAATTGTGAGTTCGAGAGCAACAGTCTCGCAGCACCCCCTCCCCCCCCTCTCCCGCCGGCGACACGAACTTCTGCACCCTCTGCACCTCCCCACCCCCCCTCCCGGCGCACTGGCTGCTGGTGAGGTGTAGGGGAGGGGAGGGGTGCAGCGGCTGCAGGATGACCGCGCTGCACGCACAGGCCACGGGGGGGGGGGCAGGGACTCAGCGAGGGCGGTCCACTCGACTGATAAACTGCAGTTCCTGCTGATAACTCCACACTGCTGAATACTGATAACTTAGACAAGGAGACAGGGACAGGCAGCTTAGACAGGAAGTAACTGTTGTTCAACCACGAAAGTTATATTTTTGGCTGATAGGATAACAGTAAATAAGAGAAAATCCCAGAATGTAATACAAAACAATGTTTCTGTAAACTGTAGATGTCAAATAATCGTCATAGATATATATATATAAGTCAAGACATCCAATATACCAAGTCAGAGGCGCGGCCTAGGTACGCACGCAGCGGATACGGACCGCTTCCATAGCTGTGTCCTGTCTCTAGCTGTTTTTCCTTTGCTCTTAGTTTACATGTGCAAGGTATATCACACTTACAGACTTACCTGCATAGATGAATAACTTCGGATAATAGATTACCACTTTGGTCTAATCTACGCATCAACTTGACCGTGTTCCACAGGATAAATTTCAGTCTTCTTCTGCATAGCGACATAAACGTACCAAAAACTACAAATATTTGACTGATGCTCTTATCATGAACACCAATAGATCATTAAGTATTTACTCTCTCTGATTATATCATATGTCATGTCGAGATTCTGGATCACCAGATAGCAGGTTTCTCCTGTGTTATCTGTGTGTTTTGAGGAAATAAAAAATGAAATAGTGCACAATCGGTAGTTGTTGAAGGCAGCCGCCACATTGTGGTGATAGTGACCAACTTCACGAGGCACCTACCGAGGCATTCTATTTTCTGATTTGCTGAGGGCCATATACATTTCTCGCATAGTCCAACTGTACGAGATCATTGATTGCATACTGAACCGTTTAGCATGTGCCCGTGCAGCGGAACCTCTTCTGGCTAGCACACATTCTCGAGTCACAGTATCACGCCAGCGCGTGGCTAGATGTCGCTTCCAGAACGCACTTGAATATCATAATATGGCGTCTGCAGCCAAGCCGCCGCATCCTCCCACCGGACACGGGATGTGAGCGCTAGAGCGCGTCGCGCGGCACCACACATGTACTATGAGCCGCCGAGGCGAACCAACAGTGTTACAGAGGTCATGCCAGGTTTATCTTTCTAGGTAGTAGGAGAAGGTTCACCCTTTTGCTAATTCGCAATGCCTTGTAAACTACTAACCTTATTGGCATACAATACAGGAATGTAGGTTCCTATTCAGCTGAGGGGGCTTTTTGTAGCTCAGCCCCCTCAACTTTTCCGTCGTCATCTCAACTTGGAAGCAGATATTTGACATACAGTACACCAATAACAATGGAAATATCCAGAAATACCAAGACAATTACAAATTAAACTCAAGATATATATTAACTGTGTTTAATGCCGTTGCTGAAGGAAAAATCATATGTTGAGTACTATCGGCACCAGTATGACCCTATCAAACTAAAACTAAAGTTTAAAAATTGCATAAATACATCAATCTATTTGACTATATATTTCGACTGGAACGCCTTATCAATTTTAACTTCAATATTATCCTAGGAGAGAATGTTTAGATAATTGCTGAAATATGTTGATCAAATATATACTAACAATACCATTTAGTCTCGTCTGTGCAGATTGGCAAGTCATAACTCCATGTTTGGTTATCAAAGTGTAATAATATTTCCCTGCTCAATGACAAAGGATATCCCCACATAGGTGCAATTCAGCACCTTCATTCGGCAGACCGAATGTCAAATATTTCCTTGCTCGATAAGCGCATGAACACCAACGCACGAAAGTGTCAATGGACGTTTCTCCGAACACTGCATAGGCCTTGTGAAAGGCAGCCGCATAGCACAACCATGCACAAGGGCACACACCGCACATGCGTGCACAGGGGTGGTTTGTGGCCCTGGTCAACCGCGCCATCTGCCGTCCTGTCCTGGCCGCCTGCAGCCGCCGCCGGTCCAGAGCCCGCGACACAAACACGAGCGGGCCGCGGACGGCTGCCTGCTGACGGCTGACGGCTCCGGGCTCACGCACTCTGCCGCACCCTGCCGCCCCGCCGCTGCCGCCGCTGCTGCAGAGGACGCCCTGCATGCCAGGCCGGCTGTTTGTTGCAACAGGACGTTGACCCCCTGCGCCGCCAGCTGGCGTATTTATCCGCAAATAAACGGCAGCGGAGCGGAGGCGGCGGCGGCAGCGGCGGCGGCGGCGGCGGCAGCGGTGGTTGCAGAGTGCGTGCACTCTGGGACCTCAGAGCGTGGCGAGTGCAGTGACGTGGCTGCGGTTTGGCCGGCGGAGTTCTGCGGTCGGCCAGCGCTCGATCGGACGGTGCGGCCGACAAGCAGGGTGCGGTCCGAGGGGGCCCCGCAGACGTACTCATGACGTCATCGAACATACGATGATGACGTGTGGGGTGGATGCAAGGTTTGCTTCTTGGCAATGTAGTGGTAGGTTTGCTGCTTGGCAATTCTTGGCAATGTACAATGTTGGCTTATGATATGCTTCAAAATCGTAGAAATCAACACACGTCAAAAGCATGGATTTTTCCTTTCTCGCACGTCATAAATTAGTGTTATTGCCAAATGATAATAAAACACACGACCAGAGGCGAGCTGTGACCAGAGCTATACGTAACGAGACACTTATATAACAGAGGTACCGGATACGTTTAACAGAGGTACCGGGCGGGGGCGGACTGGAGATTGGCAAGCGTTCAGCAGAAGCCGTCACACGCCGCTTCAGAACTGAAACTCGAGTCCGCACCATTCGCCGAGCTGGAGAGCTATTGAGCTATTCTGAGTAATAAGCAGCAGCTGCGCCCCGGTGAAGCAGGCTTTGCCGTTAAACGTCTCGATTATCCGTTGTCCAGTTTTATCCACGTCTGACGGCTCTGCCACTGACAGAGAGTTGCTGTTAAGCTAAGCCGGTGCTGAAGCGATAGCTGGAGCAGTAGTGAGCGCGGCCTGGTCCCGCGCGTGAGGCAGGGCTCGTGACGAGCCGCTGGCGACACACCATCAGGGAAAGGTGACGTCACGCGTGACGTATTCTCGATGCGACGACTTGCTGATTAAAATTGCATAGTTAAAGGTGATAACTCATAGTTAGGTACTTGGTCTTGACGTTGGCTGCGTGAACACTATGGTGAAAGATTCGGATTTTGTTCAAATCATGTCCGACCCAAAATCCGATCCTAGATGACAATGTTGGCCGAAAAGTGTCCGATGAGTCTAAGAGTCCGAACAAAAATGTTTTACTCCGATTTGCATCACTTGTGAGCACCAACAACGTGAACATCTGCCAAATTTGTTACGTTTTGCATCAAAACAAAAGTTTACAAAGAACAAAATTAAAATAAACCAGAGGCAGCACTCACCTTCCCTCTACAATATTAAATTATAAGTAGGCACAAGATGAGCTTGTGAATTCATCAAGTTAGTTCTATCGAGTTAGTTCAGTGAACACCGGACGCGTACCAGTCGGCGACTTATTGTATGATCGACATCATGACCTTTTCAACAAGAGCTTTGCTCTTGCAATGCAAAAAAGTCACACCAGTGACTCCAGGGGAACATTTATCAGTATTGCTATTGCATTTGTATTATTATTAGGGCTGATATAATCACGCCATATTGCTCATGCAACATAACGCAGCCACCCGCGTCACGAGACATTCTCCACTAGAACGAGCATACCGGCATTCCATCGCGGCGCGCCCCTTCAGGCCCCCTTACCGGCCCCTAGCCCGCCTAGCCGGGCTTTACGAGGGGCGTTATGATAGTGAACATGTGTCTGACAGCTGATCTGAGTCGCATGTTCGGGAATGTCGGCACCTCAGAGCTCTCCGATCCGCTTCACCGCCGATCCGGTCGGACGCGATCGAGCCAGCACTGACATCAGCGTCTGCATGGTCTCCCGGCAGGCAATGTTTGCTATGGCTGCCGGAGACCTCAGTCGCCACTCGCCGGACGTTACAGAGGTGACTCACCCATAGATTCAGACCAAAACTGGGTAAACTGAGCGGCCAGGGACGGCCGGCAGAAATCGCAGCTATGCATCAACTCCATATAAAGGCAGTGTCTGCTCCAGGCGAAATGCCGAACACATTGTTCACGTTTGGAGGATATCAGCAGCCATGGGCGGATCCAAAGGGGGAGGGCAAGGGGCCATGTCCCCCCACACCCACCCAAGCCGCCAGAAATCGGAGCACGAATCAAAGCATTTTTTACTTTTATTTTTGTCTTAATCAGCTATCAATATCTAAGCAAGCGAAAACCGATGAGTTTTAAAAATTGTGTACGACTTTTGGTAGATTTGCCCCCCCCCCCCACCACACCACACCACCACAGCCCAAAATTACCGTTTCTTAGATCCGCCTGTCAGCAGCCGAACCCAACAGCAGCTTCTTATGATCAATAGTCCCGTTCACCGTTCAACGAACGCTTACGTAATGTGGTTATAGGTTGACAGGTGGGTATTGTGAAGCCTCTCAGAAACGATAGTTTAAAGCCTGCACGGCATCTAGTAAGATAACATTCTAGGAACTAATAGCGGTTGTACCGTGTTGCACGCAAATATGTGCCAACAAAAGCTAGACTGGCAATATCTTAGTTGAACATATATGTTCTTATAGCTCTCTCACATACATCTTAGACCACCTTCCGGTCATTCAACTACATCTTAACTTGTAATTAAAAAAAATGCGACCTCACGAACGAACATAGTAGTTGTGCATATGCGATTGTGACGCTTTATATTTTTGCTCCTTTTTAAATGCAACTCGGAAGTGGATTAATGCCGATCCCATGAAAGAAGGGTCCTGTTATGTTCATGTGCATAGTGAATACTAACCCTCGCCAGGGTAGGGGGTGGATGCAACCCCATTCGGTTTTGCAAGAATAACTCACGAAATTATCAGCCGATCGAGATGAAACTTTCAGTACCCTACTTTTGAACAATTTGACACATACGCTGAAAATTTCGAACTTCTAACTTACATGACCCGTGACCTAAGACCTATTTCTCAAGGTCATGTCAGGCGTAACTGGCGTCCCGTAGTATTGATCCTGGTTATATGTGCAGTTTCCGAGTGTGTGTTGTTCAGGAGCATATGTAAGGATGTTTCCAGGTGACAGTTATGGCCTCCACTGAGATTGTGACCACGATTGACCTATCCAGAGGCCAATCGAGGTCACTGACCTCCGATGAACTCAGATGACTTTGTTTGGCTTCTGGCCGTTACTAAGACAATTTGTGACGCTGATTTCAAATCTGGGATCCATTTTACATAAATATGTGTTCCACTGGGGTCATGCGCTTACAAAGCTCAACCGAGGTCACTGACCTCAGACAACCTGACGTGAACTTTTGGAATTTGGCAGTTTTTAAGGCCATTTTGTGACACTGATTTCAAATTTGGCACCCAGTAAGCATACTTAGATGTTCCTATATGATTTCAGCTCGATCAGTATTCAATTTTTACACATTTACGATTTGATGACATTTGAGTTATTGGCATGACCGCAGAGGTCACCTATTGACCCAGGACCTTAAAATCGGTGTCAATGGCATCCTCTTGTCACAAGCAGCACGCTCGTTTTTTTAATCGAAGCTCAGTCTAGCTCAATTAGGAGCAAAACGCCAGGGGTCCGTAGTCCGTACACAGTGAACACGCAGCGATACCGGACTACCCGGACATGCAGCGATCCCGGACTACCCGGACACGCAGCGATCCCGGACTACCCGGACACACAGCGATCCCGGACTACCCGGACACGCAGCGATCCCGGACTACCCGGACACGCAGCGATCCAGGACTACCCGGACACGCAGCGATCCCGGACTACCCGGACACGCAGCGATCCCGGACTACCGGACTACCCGGACACGCAGTGATCCCTACCCGGGCGAGGGATAACTGAGACTTAAAATTTGTGGCGGCCAAACACAGACTCGCTGCAAATAGTGTCTACTTCTAGCGGCCTTGGCTGCAAATAGCTGTTTTACCGCCGCGCAGATGTCGTNCTCTTCAGGTAGAAGTGATAAGTGGATTACAACTTTCTGAAGAATTACGGAAACTTCAAATTATATCGGAAACCCTCATACCTACTTTCAGTTTTCAGAAGCTTTCGATAGATATGTGTATTTAACAAAATGTGAGTCGTCTAAAAGACAATTCTGCACACCTACAAACTGCTCGCGATGATAGACCAAGTTTTAGCTAATTTTCCCTCTACCACAGGTCACTGACTGCTATCCCGCCTCGGCTCCCCATCACCTGGTGATGGGGGGGGGCTCAGCTCACCTTCAATGAATACCATTATCCGGAACGACGCAGCGTGTGCGCCAGAAGCGCCTCGCCGCGCCACTGGTGCATGTGATCCGTGCGAAGTGACATTAATCACTCGCCGCTAGTGCGCACCATTTGTCTTACACGATACACTATGCCTGCTCGTCCCTGCGTTGCCGTGACCATCTCTATAGTGGTGGTCATGGGAGCGCTCAGACATTGATAGCGGTGCAAAAAATGGAAAGCAGATGATGGTAGTGTAGAGGGAAGGCGAGCGGCGTCATGGCAAAGGACACGCGTGGGAATGACTGGAGCTATGCAGCCATGTGGCACGGGGAGGACAATCAAATGAGGCGCATCTCCAGTGAGATGTCTCCCCTCTCGTGTACCTGTCCCTAAAGTAGCATACACGGTCCTGATATTGTCGCATTATGCACCCAAACACGGCATAGTATCATTGGATCAATGTCTCCTGGCAGCCTCACTCAGTCAGGTCACAGCTTTAAGGGAGAGTGCCACCTGACGGGCCAATATAGATATGTTGGTGTGTTTCGGTAGATTAAGCATATTTAATTTAACCTGATATGTCTGATTTCTGAAATTCCCCCCATTAGATCAAAAATAAATTAGCACCTAAATAGCATCTTCAATGATTGGCAATCATTCATTAATAAAATTGGAGTCGCCTCCTCACTATTATTAATTACTTCTTTGCGGACTATAATTTCCTTTTGAACATTGCAAACTCAACATCATCATTCCGTCAGTGAACTTTAAAATTAAAATGCGTATGCAGTTAATTATATTGTCAACAATCTTAGCTTCTTCCATTATCAAAACAGCAAGATTTGCTATGGCTCGACTTTGGGTGTAAAGGTTAAGTTCGACGTTACCTTATAACACAGATAGACTGTTAAGAGGTCAAGTATCAGCGGATTCGTGCGCTTCGGCTTTGGGCGCGCTTCTTGGACACGTAACAGCTGCGCCAAAACAGGATGAGAACAGCCATCTTGAATTTAGTGCTGAACGCAGCTAGGACCAACGTTTTGGAGTCAGAAATATATAAGTAAAAAATTGCCGATACATTGCTTTAGAGCAAGTTTGAGCAAGAGCATACATGATTGTTATTCTCATTATTCATTTAAGTGTCTTTTTAGAAATTATCCGGAGTTGGCACTATCCCTTTAAGGCTATGCCTCTTGCCCTCTGCCCTCCTGCAACCCACAGCTCAGAATCGACATGGCGACGAAGTATTATGCAACCTAGCACCTGCCTGTTTCTTCTTCACAGTAATGAAAACCCAGGTCTAGCGGGCTGTCGGAAATCTGTACAATATTGTGTTGATTATCTGTAACTCGTCTTGTAACTCCACCCATTCGTAGCACGGGCCAGTGTAAGCTGCGGTAGACCAAGCGGTAACAAGCGTGTCACTTTGATCCAACGCCTCATTTTTGCCTCATACAACAAAACCAGCTGTCATTTCACTCGTGCAGTGAATCAGCACCCTTATCACTCCCTGGAACCGTATTTATCCATCGCCTCCTTTCGTAGACTTGCCACTCCCCTCTTTTCCAGTGTACTGTATGGCACACACCCTGCCCTATATGGATTAAGTCAGCACCATTCACCTAGCGGGTGGCAACCGCTGTTGATTTGATCACCAGTGGAAAGGTCATCGTTTTCAATGCAGTACGAATCCTTGGACGGCGCAGGACCAGCTGTAAGGCGCTGCGATGCCGGGTAGCAACAGCAGTACCACGTTCACGATAGCGTGACCGCGGGTCGGTACATTTCACCCTGCAGGTTGCACCGGCGATGGGTGTAAAGTCACAGGTGTGGAGCGGGTATACGATCAGTTCTGGGACGTATTACCTGAAGTTCGCTTGTCAAACAGGCGATGTATGACACTTGTGACCGTGGCTATTAGGTATCAGGCAATGTTGTGGAGCCGGCTCAGTGCTGGTCAGCATTGTAAGCTGCACAGCTCCTCCGTACAGGAATATACTGCAAATATGGAGGCTTGCGTTTGGTAACAACCCCAACGTCCTATCCGTGGGTAATGTGCGCTTATGCTTTACCATTGCTTAAACGGCACATCATACAGGTTTAATATTTTGCTTAAAACACTGTGTTTTTTGTTTATCTAAACTACATCATCGGGAAATGAATACGAGGTCATACATGACCTCGTATTCATTGTGACGTCATATTATGGACAGTATACTGTCCATAATATGACGTCACAATCATACGTGTGGAACTGTGGAATCCCTTCTCTTGTTACCAGATGAAAAAATGACCTGGCAAAATGAATAAGCTTGCAAGCCCATAATCCCGTCTGAGAATCTCGTCTTTTCCTCAACTTGCGGTATGTCTCACGTCAGAACAATTACACATCTCATGCCCAATGATGCAGGCTGGAGCAAAAAATGTCGCGCACTTCGAGGAAAGACAGCTCGTCAGAGAGCTAAAAAGTAAGAGTTGAAAAAACAAATCCAGCCGTATAGATGACAAAGTTGTCAGATCAGGAGTGTCCCCTTCCGCTCTGCCAGTGAGATCATTAAGTTTATTATACGGAGCCTGTTCATTAGACGTTTTTGCACCATTTTAAACTGCACCGTTTCTCACTGGCAGAGTAAGGACCGGAGCGTTTCTCATGCTGGCAGAGTAAGGACCGGTTTGACCTGTACCTCACCCGCAATGCCATCGCACCAGCCATCATTTAAGTGATGTAACGAGCTGTCAAGATCTGTCGCGGAAGATTTTAAGGCAGATTTAAGGTATGATGACTACCTATAAGCTTAGGGAAAAGTGCTTCAGTTTCCCAAGGTCTCTAGTTTTCGTGAGAAGTTCTCCATCAGCAACATTCCTCTGAGCTCGCGAATTGTAGCGGAAGGATATCAGTTAGAAATAATTATTTGCGAGATTTGCAGCTTCTTATCATACCTTTTGCACTAAGGCCACTGACTGAAAGCCTCAGATACATTATCATGTTTTCTGTTTCATACATGAAATGAAAACGCAGCTACCTTCAGAAAAATCGAACCGAAGTTGTAGGCTCCAATTAGAGTCACATTATAAATATCGTCCATTTAGCCTGTTCGCTTTTAGGAGTGGCTTATATTGCCCCATCAATCAGCAAAGTCAATGGACAGTCACACGCTCAAATTTTTCACATGAGTGCTACCGGCAGCGCAGAGGCGCTAAAACGAGCATGTTGCAAGGTATGCAGTGCTAAGTCTTCAATATGACCTTTTAAATTGCAATAAAAGTGTTAGCAACTCACGCAGCCTATTCACAGGCGCCAAGTGGTGGCTAAGGAGGCTCCAAATTGCGCCGCAGTGTTACGAGGATGGTTGGGTCTTATACGCGCTATAGGTCCTAGCGTGTAATAATAATTGTCGTTATTTATCAATAATGGCAATAGCATTATCCAAGCTGTGACCCGGCCATTTTACTGACCCTTTTTGGTTGCATCACTGCTGAAATTGATTACTCAAGACACCAAATGTCTTCTACACTGGAACTGTGGCTCCGCTAGTTGGTCAGATATCAGCTTCAAGCTTAAACGTGGACTTGCACTAGATTTTATCACAATAAAATAAAACATACAATTTCCGCATCGAGCACAACATACCTAACAGAAAACACTGGAGTTGTTAATACCGGAACCCAGTGAAAACACCAGTATAAAACATACTCACCTTCAAAATGGCTTATAATACAAGGATCATCTCTTTGCCAGCATTGTGGTGTGGTTTATCGTTGAATGTCAGTTTACCGTATTCCCCCATACGACGCTGACACCTGGCCAATCTGTTCCCGTCCCTCTCCATTCTGCCAACCCAATAACCACAGGAATTCGGAGGATCAGCGAGCTATGATGAGCAGTGAGCACTGAACACTGAACAGTGTGCACCACCCGAGGAAAAACAGAGCATCGCTGGTTGCATCAGCCCATGTGAAGGCCTGGCGAATCACCGTGATAGTGCACTGTCTACACAGCATTCCGTTAAGGTAAACGTCCCCGACTTAGAGGTAAGGGTGGTATCAAGGGACTGTACCGTCATTTTGAAATGATTCAAATGAACACCGTTGGTGCTGTCATATATGAATTGACGACTGATGGAAGTAAAAAACGCTGAGATGTGTCCCACAAAAATATGTTACAGGAGGATGATAGTTGATAGCTTGACCTGAGAAACATGAAGTCAGTTGAGCATGAAATGAATCGGTAGCCTGATCGTAAATGAAACGAAACAAATATTTAACACACATGACAGGGAAATAATTTGTATCATAGGTTTTCACAAAATATAAATGGAGTAAGTGAAGTTCGTCGTTTTTCTTACTTCCATCAGCCGTCATGAGCTGTGTGACAGCACAGAGAGTGCTCATTTGCATCACTTCAAAATGACCCGATCTTAATTAAACATTCAAACGGTATTAGATAGCCCTGTTACATTTGTTGAAGAAAACATTGTATTGTTAAGCTCAGGGTCACCGATGACGTCACAGCTTAAGTCAAAGACAAAATGTTTGACCGTGTCATCGAAGCCCGGTGGATGGAATCGTCGCGCAAAAATGCGATATTAAACGCATTATCAGTTGACATATCGGTATGATTCGTGTACACTTCAAATTATCATTCTAAGCTGTTTTTGACCCTGGGTTAGGTCAAAGTCATCCGAGGTCATGAGGTAAAACTGCAGATTACGGTCATTAGGAGTTGTAACACATGTATATGAGTTCGTTTTACGACTGGAGCGCGAAACAGACATTAGAACATGTTTTTTTTCTCGTACAAATAGAAGTAAAGGGCAAAAAACGGAAATACAATTTGTATGCATGGTTAGGCTGTAAAGGTGGTCGAATTTCGGCTTTGAAAGGTTGTCAGTCTGTCATTTTTGAAGATATCGACTTCAAACGTGCTACACATATTCATTGAACTCTTCTATAACCTTTTTTTGCAAAATCGTATTTTTAATATTTGTTAAACAAAACAAAAATGTCTTTGGATTTCTCAAAATTTGAGTTTCAGTAAATTTGGGAAAATCCAAGATTGCAGTATTATAGCCAATTTCATTGTCATTTGGTATATAGCAATTTGAGTTATCTTATAAACTGTACTTTTGACAGCGTTTCTCGCAAAACATTACTTCTCAACCAAAAACCCAGAACATGACATCACTCTGACGTCATTCCTGTTTGACATATCACAGCCTCATATTTTTCCTTCAGGCAGTGTGTGTCAAATTGATGTGCCATAAGGAACTGAAAGTTTGGTGACGATATCGCTGTTCGTTTAGGAGATATTGCAAAATAACGGGAGGGGCTATACATAGCCCCCCCCAGTAATTCGCGGGTTAATACCACCCTTACCGCTAAGTCGGGGACGTTTACCTTAACGGATTGCTGTGTAGTGAACTGCACAATCACGGTGATTCGCCATGCCTTCACAGATCATTTGATCTTGTATAATTAGACACAAAATATATTTGGCGGTTGGTCCGGCTGTCGTAAAATGGTGCACAATTTTACGGCAACTCAACTATCTGGTTTATTTAACGGTCCATCGATGAGCTAGATAATAAACAACAGGCTGTCATTTAACATAAGTACCACCCAATGACCACCAGTAGTGTGTGGATATACTGCATCATCCCTCTGGTCCCGAGAACCGAGTCTCCAGGGGTCATGTGTTTATAAATATACCCCGACTCTTCGCCAGAGCGTGCGCCAATTTGCGGTTAGGAGGATGGGGGGGGGGGATGGAAGGGACGGTATCTGAGATCATCGGACTGGGTGCAGTTTTAAGAGCAGAGTCGTCATTAGCGAGCTCTAACAACGAAGCCACTAGCTGCAGTTCACTGGTTAATTGAAACCGTTATACGCAATGGGAATGCATCAGATGGAGCATGATCGGTAGTTTAATCTACGGTGATAAATTTTGTGTAATTATGACCCAGTCACGTCACAATCAGTCACAATCAGAAGTTTTGGGAAAAAATCCAGATGGCTGTGGTGTAATCCTGTTGAGAAAGTGTCGCAAAGTATAAACGGATTGCAATTACATCTGATTCCTGACAACTTCCGATTTTTCAACACGTATATCTGCTTGAAGAGTTTGCTACGTTGCATTTGAAACAATATTGAGAGACATGAAGAAAACCTATTGTGTTTGGCACACATTTGCATATTTATAGCATATTTTTGTCGTGAGCACATAATTATGCACTTTTGTTTTGCAGCTTCTGTATAATTTCAATTTCTTCAACGTAGCATCACTATCTCAAAAAACGCTTTTGCAGAATGACACGACAAGCTTCCTGATCATTACCCTCCTTGAACGCATTGTCGTCACACACATTGACGTCACACACACACACACACACACACACACACACACACACACACACACACACATTGTCGTCACACGCTGTGTTACGTCATACGCTCGTGACCCAGTGTGCGCTCGTGTGCTACCGTCACGTCCAGGATAGACGGTTAATGGCAGGCGCACGGGGTCTGTTGCTAGGTGAGGTTTCCAATGGAGCGAAACATTCGCCGTTCCCAGCGGCAGCCCACGGCCACAACTAACGTGGTTTTGAACTAGCTAACGGGATTTGAACTGGTAGTGCACGTCATCCGGCCTTCGGGCTTGAGCTGACCTGTCAAACTGTCACAATCTGTCTGCCTGTCACACTGTCGCAGATACAGTCAGTCTGTCACAAGTCTCTGTCAAATAGGACTGAAGAGCCACTGACTCGTCGACTCGTGCACTATACCTTAACTGATTTCTCATGCTAAAACAACAACGGAGAATCCGTGAACTCGCTCATTTCTCAGCGGTAAAACAACCATGGAGCTAGTGTAACTCGTTTAATTATTCACTGAAGCCTTACGTCATCACCAATCGGCCTGTCACGGGAAGTCATGCGTAAGCTCTCCGTTCAGCGTGGACCCCCTCGACCCTCTGAGTTCTGCGAGTTCCCCCGTTCCCACGGCCTCAACTACACCGGGACCATGACGCGGTCGGCATTGATTCGCAAATGCTGTGGATTTTATATTCAGTTCCAAAACCCGCCTAGCGTAATGCAGGCATGACGAGCGAACACAGCGACGGGTCACGAAAATTAGGCAGCATATGTCATGGCTAGGAACAGGACTAACATGTTATCCGAGGCCTTGGTCCACTGACATTCCCATGAACGGTTAGTGACCAGAGATGACGCATCTCATGACACCAACGATGCACACTACACAGGGAAGTTGCCTTACACCAGTCAGAGGCAGTGCAGAGAAAGGGAATACTTTCTTAATAGAATGGTAAGTTTTTTTGCCACATTCTAAAATACTTTTTGACATACGTGTCACTGATATGCTGAATTGCTGTTTGGTTAAAACCAAAAGAAGTTAAAATAAAAAGCAATCAAAATGTTTTTGGAATGGTCATTCTTTTCCGAAATAGTTGCCATGCGGTATCGGGAGATCGGCAGAATATCAGTCAATGCATCTCAACCCGAAAGATAGGCATCTAAATTATCTAAATTAACAAATAATAAATGCATATGTTCAAAGGAACACATATCAATGTCATATGCTAGTCACTATAAATGACCAGGGCTTCACAACAGGGGACTCACTTGTTGTTGGGAATTTTACATGAATCTCGCTTTTCTTTCAGCGTAGCTGTTTTGAAGGTAAGCTTAGGTAGCATGATCTCATCTCATTTCAAAGCTGTTAAAACCCGGAAGCGAGACTGTGGCGTGGTGCCAACCACACGATCATCGTTAAGACAGTCGGTAAAAACAACTTCTCTTGGAGAATCTCCCTAAGATCTGGATTTGCTCCACGATAACGGAATGGCCGAGTCGGATGCTGACTGACGCTATATTCCGGGCATGGACAACAAAATGCCAAGTATGCACCAAAAACGAAATTCCCATTATCCTGATCCGGTATACTCAGCGTGCAATAACTACTACTTACTGCTCTTGCTCACGGTGATATACGAACAGAACATTGCTCTTGGCGATCGTGCCGTGTTGCCTCATGAGGGAGTGGTCCACTTATGCTGCGGATGATTTTTGCGAGCGTTGCAGCGGCTTAGCGTCGTCGGAAAGCGGGCCGTAACATATTGTAGAGACAGTGGAGAGCTGGCTCCGAACAGAGATCTGGCCTCCGTGTTTGACATATACCGTACCTGCAACGCGGTCAAGCTATCCGGCTTCCGTGTTCAACATCTACCGTACATACATGTAACAAGGCCAAGCTGAGGAAATGTATGTAATTGTTGACAAACTGAGCGAGATCACATCAGTCTGGTTAATGGTTCAAATTTTGGAAGAACCATTCAATCGCGAATCATTTCGGAACATAAATGATTCNAATCGCACATTTAGGTTCAAAGGATTTAGAGCAGGTCAAAGAGGTCAAGGTCAAGAGGTCGGACCAAAGAGGTCAAGAGGTCGGACTATAGGGATTTGCATACAAATTGGTACACTGGTAGACCATGACCTCATTACGCTCATAAAATCTTAGAGTCGCACATTCCAAATCAAAGGACTTAGAGCAGGTCAAACAGGTCAAAGTCAAACAGCGGACTATTGGGATTTGCATGAAAATGGATACACTGATAGATCATGACCTCCTCATCACGCTCGTAAAATCTTAGACTTTAGAGTGACACATTAAAAGTCAAAATATTTGTAGCAGGTCAAAGAGGTCAAGGTCAAACAGCGGACTATTGGGATTTGCATGCTAATTGGTACACTGGTAAGTTTTAACTTTATTATCACGCTAAAAAAATAGTCACACATTCAAAATCAAAGGATTTCAAAGGTCAAAGAGGCCGAGGTCAAGCAGCGGACTATTGGGATTTGCATGAAAATTGGCACAGTGTTAGATCCTGACCTCCTTATCACTCTCATGAAAGAGTTAAGTCGCTCATTCAAAATGACAGGATTAAGAGCAGGTCAAAGAGGTCAAGGTCAAACAGCGGACTATTTGGATTTGCATGAAAATTTGCATATTAAAAGAGACCTGCAATTATCATAGTCATAAGATGTTACAGTCTAACGTTAAAATAAAATTATTTATAGTAGACCCTGACCGGGACCCTGACGTCAGCCTCGCCCGGACACCACCCTGACCCTAACACGGGCTTAGTTAAGACACCTCCCTGACCCTGACCTCAGCCTTCCCCTACACCTCCCAGACTCGGGCCTCGGTCTCGCCACAACACCTCCCAGACCCTGACGTCAGCCTCGCCCCAATACCATCCAGGCCCTGAACTTTTCACGACACCTCCCTGACCCTGGCCTCAGCTTCGCTGATAACACTTTGACCCTGACCTCAGCTTCGCTCTCTGATAACACTCTGAGCCTGTCCTCAGCTTCGCCCCGACACCTACCTAGCCCTGATCTCAGCAAGTTCAAAGCGCATTGACGAGACAAACACGATGGCGTAAAAAGTATCGCGTTATCATTATTAGGTAATAAGTTATTTGCGAAAATATTTTTGCAAAAAAAAAGAAGAATTTTTGACTTAAATGACCTCTAGAGTAAACTATTGACCTGAGGTCAAATTTGATGACAACTAGGTCGATTGCAAATTGCAATGGCTGGCGATTGTTTTGTAATCGTTTGTTTCTAGATAGCATAGGTCCCAAAATATTTTGGGGTTTCGGGATCGATGTCCTAAAACTGAAAAATTTGACTTTCGATGACCTCTGGTGACCTGAATTTTGACGTGAGTGAAAAAATCTGAAATAGTTTCGAAAGGATTTTATATAACGGTTCGAACAGTGTGTGTGTTTGTTTTTTTGTCTACGTGTCATAGGAGCCGAGTTAGAAGGGAAGGGGGTGTTCAAACACCCCCCAGTCGGGCGCGGAAAATGCAGAGGCCCAGTGGGGCACGGGTTAACAATTATTTTTTTGCAAGACACTTACAGGGCACAGAGGTGAGGCTCATAGGCCTGTAGTTGAGCGGGGAGTATCTAGAACCCTTCTTAAATATCGATATCACCGTCGACACTTTCCAATCCTCTGGAAGGTGACATTCGATAAGAGACATCAAGACATTCAATAAGAGACATCAAGAATATCTCATGAAGTGGATAAGCTAAAGCATGTGTAAGCCTTCAGTAAGCTCGGGTGCATGTTGGCAGGGCCTGCGGCAGAATTACATCCAGTCCTGTAAGACGGTTAATTACATTTTGGAGCTGGGGCGTAATCAGGGGCATCTCAGATTCAGTGGTTTGGTGTCTAGCTGGAGCTAACCGCAAAGGGCCCCTCGTGCAGACATAGGCAAAAGAAGCTGCAAAACACTCTGCCATGTGTGAGGGGTCGTCAGTGAGACTACCATCGGTGATACACTTCACTGGGTCTACTGTGGGACATCCAACCTTATTCTTCCTCAGATAAGCATGGAATTTATTAGAATTTGTTTTAAGCTCGTGTGTGATTGACTTCTCGTAGTCGACCTGAGAGGCGACAGCAAAGTGCCGTAAGGCTCGGTTGGCAGCATGGAAGGCTGACAGGGCAACTTTGGTTTCAATGGACTGCCTACCACATCTGGCTCTGACTTTGCCAAGCAGCTCTCCTTCTGTTTCGTAAGCTGGTGGGAGGGTGTCTCGCCCAGGGTGGACGGGCCACGATACCCACGAATGTCTCCCTGACCAAGACTGTCCCGAGTCCCGACACTTCCCTAACCCTGATCCCGACATCTCCTTGACTCTGACCTCCACCTCGCTCGCCACCACCCTAAACCTGATGTCGACCACGGCCGGACGGCTTCCTTACCCTGACCCGACCTTGGCGCAACACCACCCTAACCAGCTGACCCCGAACTCGGCGCGACACCTCCCTGACCTCAACCTCGCCAAACACCTCTCTGCTGTTGACCTCAGCCTCACTTTCGACACCTCCCTGACCATGGCTTTAACCTCGCCTGCCACCACCCTATATTGCGACCTCCCACGTTTTATTTTAACATGCGACCTCTGTTATGTTGCGACCTCCTATGTGGCCACGGTCAGAGTCAGGGAGGTGTTAGGGTGAGGCTGAGGTCAGTCAGGGAAGTGTCGGGATGAGGTCGGGGGTAAGGGTTAGGAAGGTGTGGTGGAGAAATTCAGGGTCAGGGTGGTGGCGGGCTGGGTTAAGGTCAGAGTCAGGGAGGTGCCAAAGTGAGGGTGAGGTCAACAGCAGAGAGGTGTTTGGCGAGGTTGAGGTCAGGGAGATGTCACGCTGAGTTCAGGGTCAGCTGGTTAGGGTGGTGTTGCGCCAAAGTCGGGGTCAGGGTAAGGAAGCCATCTGGCCAAAGTTGAGATCAGGGTTAGGGTGGTGGCGGGCGAGGCGGAGGTTCAGAGTCAGGGAGATGTCGGGATCAGGGTTAGGGAGGTATCAGGACAAAGCCTTGGTCAGGGTGGTGGTTGTGGACTGTGGATGCCAGGGCTGAGGTCAAAGCCAGGGTGGTGTTGGGAGAGATTGAGGTCAGGGTCAGAAAGGTGTCAGGGTGATGGCAAGGTCCGGGTCATTGTCAGAGAGCCGTCCGGCTGAGGTCGTGATCAGGATCAGGGATGTTGCAGGGAGAGCCTGAGGTCAGTGTCAAAGAGGCGTTGGGGGAAGACTGAGGTCAGGGCCAAGAAGGGTTTGGGTAAGTATGAGGTCAGAGTCAGAGAGATGTCAGGGCTAGGCTGATGTCATGGTCAGGAAGGTATAGGGCGAGGCTTAGGTCAGAATCAGGGTGGTGTCATGACAAGGTCAAGTTAAGGGTCAGGGAGGTTTCAGGGCAAGTCTTACTGAAATCAGGGGGAGGCTCTGAGTGGCATCGGAGCAAAGCTGAGATTAGGGTCAGGGAGATGTAGAGAAAGTTCAGGGCCAAGGTCAAGGTGGCATTGGGGCAAGGTTGACACCACAGGGTCTGGGAGGTGAATGGGTGAGACAGAGGCCTGGGTCTGGGAGGTGTAGGGCCTGAGGGGGAGGCTGAGGTCAGGGTCAGGGAGGTGTCTTAACTAGGCCTGTGTTAGGGTCAGGTAGGTGTCTGGGCGAGGCTGACACCAGGGTCAAGTTCTACTCGAAATATTTTTATTTGAACAAGACTTATGACTATGATAATCGCAGGTAGGTATTGCTCTATTGCCTATTGATGTGCTAATTTTAGGCAAATCCTGATGGTCTGCTGTTTGACCTTGACCTCTTTGACCTGCTCTAAATCCTTTTAATTTTGAATGAGCAGACTCCAAATACTTTATGAACGAGGTGATAGAGGTCATGATTCTGTACCAGTGTAACCAATTTGCATGCAAATCTCCAATAGTCCACTGTTTGACCTTGGCCTCTTTGACCTGCTCTAAATCATTTTAACTTAAATGTGCGACTCTAAGATTTGACCAGAATGATCACTAGATCTTGATCTGTCTGTGTACCGATTTGGAAGCCAATCCAATTAGTCCGAGAAAGTGAAATGTAAGCTAACTTTCAACGCGTCCGCGTCGTGGGGAGCAGATACCCACGTGTCGTCCACGTGCTCAAAAGTCAGCGATATCTGGCGCAAACATGAGCCACATATGACATCAAATATTGGTGCCATATTATTCCTACCAAATTGAAGAAAAAACAAACTAATAAAATAATTTAATTTGAGAAGTTTCAAAAAGGAGGTGTGTGTTTTGGAAACATTTAAGTTAATATAATAAAAAACACATTAGGGCAGGTCAGGTGAGTGGATTGGAACAAACACCGCCTACGGTATGTGACCCATGTAATATTATCTACCGTGATGTAATAGACAAAACAAAAATATGTGAGAGGCTTCTGCCGAATGGTCATTTTGCGAAACATATTAATATCAATATTGAACAAATATCTGCGACACAATATTTTGTTGATCAGGGGCTGTGGTGTGTAAATGAAACATGATAAATGATGTTTAAATGAAACAAGTATTCTGTCAATCAATAAATTAATCACTATTCACTAGTAATCACCACGGCACCTTACCTTACGGTAATCAGGATTTTTAGGCAAATGAGGCCTGTAGTATCCGGTCTCATCGAGCTCATGATTCCTCTGCCATGTCTCAGTCAGTGTCAGGTATGCTGTACCTGACGAGAGCCCAATGGGCGTCCAATCTGGCCTTGAAGGCATTGAGCGAAGGAGCGCAGACCACTTCAGATGGGAGTCCGTTCCAATCATTCACAATGCGTGTGGCGAAGGCGAATCGTCTGACCCTTGTGGATGCTGAGAACTTGCGAAGTTTGAAAGGATGGCCTCTTGTTGGACCGTCCGCCAGTGAGAAGTATACCTGTGTATCCGCGTCTACACCACTGTGGAACAGCTGATACATGAAGACCATGTCACCTCTCCGCCGCCTGTAGTAGAGTGATTGAAGCTGCAGGCATCTGAGCCTCTCTTCACATGATTTGTGACAAATGGACTCTACCAAACGGGTGGCTCTCCGCTGTACCCTTTCAACCAGGCGCTGGCCGCTGGTCAGCCCTGTTTCAACCAGGCGCTGGTCAGCCCTGTTGAAAGGCCCCCATACTAAGTTGCCGTATTCAAGAAGTGGTGTTATCACTGGTGTATTTAGAAATCAGCCAAGGCAAGGGGGAGGGCACTTGCTATTATGGGGCACAATTAATTATTAATAAATTTTAGGCAGCCCTCGGCTTAAACATACTCGGACAACAGCTGCACAGAACGCACCTGTTTATTACGTGTTCCTTTTACTTTACACTTCAAAATGGAAACCTGTCTGTTTCAGCTTTAAAATGGCATGCAGAGCAGCTAAACAGTATAAATCAGCCCATCATTTGATTTATGGCACGCGTTGCGTGGAAGGAATTTATAAACTGGTGAAGGAAAGATAATAAATGCATGTGACTGCTCTCTCAGTCGTTGTTTTTATTGTGAGTGGCAACGCTCCGATTGAAGTCAAAGTGTGTAAAGGTAAAAATGTGCAACCAACACATTGGGAAACAATTAACTCTATTTTGGATAAATTGGTCTACATTTTGAAGGGTGGGGTAGTAGCCATGGGTGTAACTTAAATGTAAAGGGGGTTGTAGCTACAACCCCAATCATTTGGGAATTTAACATTGTGCATATGACAAAATGTGGTACAAATGGGCTCTTAACAGCTAAGTGCAACCCCAATGATTTTAAAAAAGTTTTGCCTTTGGTAGTAGCCTCCTCTGACTACTGAAAAGTGGTAATTGTGTCAGGAGGGCTGGAAACCACTGCATTACATTTATCCTTTAATTATGGTTGTATTATTGGACAGGTTATTGGATCAGCTAGTGACCACCCACCAGCTAACTGATCGTTTTTATCTCCCTTCCTCATGTGTATAGAATGTTATCTCTCTGATTGCCACATGACATCATCAATCACGCTGCCTGTTCACGCTGCCTGTTGTCCACCAGGTGAAGTGCCTCTTTAATCTACCAACCCCTCCAAATCCCAAACCAGCTGCTGTGTTAATCATATGACATCACTTTCCTCTTGTCATTCCATATGTCATCATCGTTCTGTCTTGCCCCCAGTGTAAGCTGAGTGGTAGCTCTGCGTCAACGTCTGTTGCGGCTGGGACGGCATCGGCGATGGCGGCTGGCAGGGAGCGTTTCATGACCTGCCCTGAGTGGGGCGACCGGGTGCCGATCGCGGAGGATGTGTCGCGGAGTCTGGAGCCGGGAGCTTTCCTGGACTCCATGCTGGTGACGGAGCCAGAACTGGATGAGGATTACCGGCTGGCGGTAGACCAGAGTCAAGACGCCACCGACCGACAGGCGGCCGGGGGACATCTGCTGGACAGCAGCCGCTCCGGAGACTCTGAGGTGGGCCGCTGTTAGAGGACAGGTACACTGTCAGAGAAGGGGGTGCACTTTCAGAGGAGGGGTGCACTTTCAGAGGAGGGGTACACTGTCAGAAGAGGGGTCAGAGAGGGCACACTTTCAGAGGAGGAGTACACTGTCAGAGAAGGGGTACACTGTCAAAGGAGGGGTACACTGTCAGAGGAGGGGTATACTGCCAGAGAAGGGGTACACTGCCAGATAAGGGGTACACTGTCAGAGTAGGGGTATACTGTCAGAGAGGACACACTTTCAGAGAAGGGGTACACTGTCAGAGTAGGGGTACACTCTCAGAGGAGGGTTACACTGTCAGAGAAGGGGTACACTGTCAGAGGAGGGATACACTGTCAGAGAAGGGGTACGCTGTCAGAGTAGGGATGCACTGTCAGAGGAGGGTTACACTGTCAGAGGAGGGGTACACTGTCAGAGGAGGGGTACACTGCCAGAGAAGGGGTGCTTTGTCAGAGTAGGAGTACAACACTGTCAGAGGAGGGGTACACTGTCAGAGGGGGTACACTGTCAAGGAGAGGGGATTGTACATTATCTGTGGGGTACTCTCTCAGAGCTGGGTACATATATCGTCAGGGGATGGTTCATTATCAGAGGTGGATACTGGATATACACTTCTCATTTCGAGTGTAGTTCACTGCATTTAGACAGTGTGTCTCCGCGTGCAGTAACTATTGTTTACTATAAGTTTCTGAGTGCAGTTTGTATGTATGGGCGGCTGGGAGCCAATTGACCAAAGATGTCGGCGCGCCCTTAAATCCCAATAAACAAACAAAACAAGCAGTTTGTATGCAGGCACTTAGCAGGTTGTGACAAAATGTCTGTATTTCTGCAGGGCCTGGAGGAGCGTCTGAACGGTGTTCACCTGGACGGGGTCTCAGTGAAGTCCGGTGCCACCACTGAGTCGAGCGGCAGCAGTCACGGCGGAGCAGGGAGGGACGCACTGCCGGATGAAGACCAGGACATCACTGGCACGCTCGAGTGGAAGAACCAGCAGAGACATATATTCGTGCTCAGCAACTCCGGCAAACCCATCTTTTCAAGGTGTGTTATAAGATGCTGGGTTCTATGGAGCTAAGGGGACTTGCTTGCGTGCCTTAAGGAACATTAACCAATTTGGTAAATTGACTTATGACATTAAAAGTGTATATCTGAATTTAATTAAAATAGGAGTTGCATGACTAATTGTGACCCGAGCCCTGATGACCTGCCCTCTGTCTTTTGACCCTGCTGACCCGTTGTGCCGTTTCAGACACGGCAGTGAGGAGCAGCTGGTGACACTCTCTGGTGTCATGCAGGCTCTCGTGTCGTTCGTACAGGACTCGGGCGACAGTCTGCGGGCACTGCGGACCGAAGACCGGACGATCGTGTTCCTCAGCCGGCCGCCGCTGATCCTAGTGGCCGTGACCCGCGGACCGGAGACCGTCCCGCAGCTCACCGTCCAACTGTCGTGAGTTAGAGCATCTCCTGATACAGCTGTCCGGAGTATACGGTCCGGTATAGATTGTGAATTATTCATAGTCTGGTACGGCTGCCGTGCGTTAATTATATTCATGTTGCCTGGTACATCTGTCGCATTATCATTGCCGTATGCCATGTGCGATTATTGTCGACTTCTGCCAAGATCCCCGCGAGCACTCGGTGTCTGCGCACCGAGCCACAGCACGTCTGTTGACCTGAGTTCTGGTCAACTGACGCCCCTGCCCGGTCCGTTCCAGACACATGTACTGTCAAATCCTGTCTGTGGTCACACAGTCGCAGCTGACCCGGGTCGGCGAGCAGCGGCGGAACTTCGACTTCCGTAAGCTGCTGTCTGGTGCGGAGCGGTTCCTGGACCAGCTGATCGTGGCGGTGGACGCGCGCGCGGTGTACCTGCTGCAGTCCGTCCAGTGTCTGCGGCTGGAGCAGTCTGCGAGGGAGGCTGTGGTGTCTGCCGTCCAGTCCGTCTGCTCCAAAATCAAGGTCCGGACGGGCACGGGAGAAGTGGAAAACGGCTTTAAGTGGACGTTTTACTACACAATTCATGAGAACAGTCAGCTTGAAGTGACATGTGTGTCTGCAGTGTCTATCGTATTTATTTACTTGTCTACCATGAATACATGTTTTGTTGTCCGTTCCAAGTTTGTCTTGTTTTTTGCCCTCCGGAGCGGGCGTACCATATGTGAGATCGCAGAGGAAGTATTCGACAGCGGTCGTGACTCGTTTGGTATGTGTCCTGTCCCGACAGGACCTGGTATTCGCCCTGCTAATCAGTGGCGACCGGCTCATCAGCCTGGTCAGGATCCGCTCCCACTACCTGCACCCCACCGACTACCACATCGTCTGCAACATCGTCTCCTCCACCGAGTCCTTCAAGACGGTCGAGGGCTGGATCCCTATCTGTCTTCCCAAGTTCGACGCCAGGTCGGTACCCAGCCCGTGTGGAAGTAACACTGACTAAGTGTCTGACTTGTTAATTACATCTGCCGACATCTGCCGACATCAGCCAGATATCGATATCGGCCTTTTTGGAAATTGTATTTCTTTTGGTATTGTCACTCACCATATACTCAGAGTCAGACTTGTAACAACTCATTTTTTAAATCGACTCATTCTGACTCAACAGTCGCATAACTGGCTCAACTCTTGGCTCTTGTGCTGTTATAAAAAATGCGTCGATTTGACTCTTGACTCAAGTGCTGTTTATACAAATTTATTCGACTTGACTCTTGACTAAGTTCAGTTTTACAAAATTTAATCGACTCGACCCTTAAACATATTTTAGTCGACTCAATTTTAATCGTCATCACAAGTTTCATTATTACTTGATGTTGACTGGGGGGGGGGGGGAAGTAGGTTCGGTGTCAGGAAAATCGCATTTTATCTAGTGTAAATTGGTTTGCTCAGGGGAAGGGGCTGGGCTCAAATGCCCCTCTTGGCTATTTTCCTGTTACTTTTGGCACAAATTTGTTTGAGTTGACTCAAGTCTGACTCGCAACCGACGAACTGACTCGACTCTTGACTCACGTGTTTTTCAAAGGAAAATTTACACAAAAAAGGATACGGGGACGTGGATGAGACGGAAATGGGACGGGACTACACAAGCCATTAGGGATGCACGATACCAGCATGAAGACAACATCATACGGGATATCAAGCAGGAACCCAACAGATTATTCAAGTACATCTGGTCGCAACAGAAAATAAAACCAGCTGTTGGATCTCTTGAGAATGAAGCAGGGGAGCTAACAGAAAATGAACAGGATACAGCAGATATTCTCAACAAGTTTTTTCATAGTGTATTTGTTGAAGAAGGCCCAGAAGCGTTACCTGAGTTTCCCGACAGAGTTGGGGCTGATTGTGTCCTAAGTGACATACAAATCACTTCAGCCGAGGTACACAAAGAACTGACGACTCTAGATGTCAATAAGGTAGCAGGACCTGACAGCATACCGACTATACTCCTGAAGATGTGTGCGGACCAGTTGGTCGTGCCACTGAGTCATCTGTTTAAGAAGACTCTGGTGATTGGGAAGTTACCTCAAGACTGGAATCATGCCAAGATCACGCCAATTTTCAAGAAAGGGTCTAGGAAGAAGCTAGGTAACTACCGCGCCGATTGAAACTGATTGGTAACTCAATGATGTTAATATGTTTTCACGTGAAATGGCGCAGCTTATTTGAATTTTTGTAGACAATTGC
Organism: Semibalanus balanoides; assembly: GCA_014673585.1. Lineage (NCBI taxonomy): Eukaryota > Metazoa > Arthropoda > Thecostraca > Balanomorpha > Balanidae > Semibalanus > Semibalanus balanoides. Next base: position 9,965 of record VOPJ01016219.1, on the reverse strand, counting down.
TGAGCTTCATGTCGCGTCTATGAAAAACTGTTTTTGGAATATTTTGATAATGAACCTTGTGGTCGAAATCATTAAATAATCTTAATTATTTTTCAACTTTGTGCGTTTTTTATTGTAAGGAGGCCATCACAAAAATCATATATTCATGATTAGTAACTCATTGAAGAGAGCAAAGTACCGGGACTAGAAAGCGGCCAGAAATCCAACGCTGGTCAATTGGTAGCGAACAAGGCAATGTCCTCGCTGATACTTTTAAGAATGGCCTTCAGCAGTCTCAACCAGTCCAACTTCAAGGTATTGTATGCAACTTATGTGCGCCAACACCTTTTATCATCAAGATCAAGACACATCAAGATTAGGCACCTACCGTATCAAGGACGCCTGAAAAGACTTGATATCCTGAGTATGGAAGATATAGCTAAGAGAGGAGACCTGATCGAGACATATATAATTTTGACTGGAAAAGTTGCTGTCGATCCCGACCAGTTTTTCCCATCTCAAGCTCAAGAAGAGAAAATCCACCAACCAACTACGATTCAAGTTATTTTCCATCAGGTTAGTGACACCCTGGAATGAGCTGTCAGAAGAGGTTGTGTCAGCAACATCCACCAACAGCTTCAAAAATTGGCTTGACCGACATCAGGCCACAATGATATAACCTTCACCGATCAAGACTCCTATGATATATCAAGATGTGGACACTGAATAGACCTTGTCTAAACCCAGCCTACAGCATAAACCTAAGTGTTGTTTCAAGCAAATTAAATCGACTCAACATTTGACTCAAGTGCCGTTTTTAAATTGAGTTTAATCGACCCATGACTCATCCAAAAATGTCTGACTCATGAGTCGATGCATGACTCAACTCTGAGTCAGTTACAAGTCTGCTTAGAGTTGCTGTTCTGCACACGTGTGGAAAGTGTTTGCGACATCAAATGTCTGTGCTTCATGTTTTATGTTGTCACTGGGTGTCGTGCCTATGTTTGCGTTGGTTGCAAATGTGTTTGTTGTTCTGGTCTCGCGTTGCTTAATGACCTGTATTAGTATAGTTGTATTTAGGCCGCTACCACGACCTGACACCTATTGAAATGTATGTGGTTTGATGAGTGGCCACCAGAGCGGCGCCACCGTCTCTACGTGCCTCTGAGACACTGAACACAGTGTTTACTGAATAGTAACTTTTGAATAGCTGCTGCTATCGCTGCTTGGATATATGAAGTATTCCTAATGTTTGTTAATGTCCCCGTGGTTGAGCGGATGGGATGCTGGTCTCATAACCCAACGATACCGTGTTTGAGTCTCTCCGGAAAGTGATCTGCTGTGATGTGAGTACTGAGTAATGCACGAGATCGGATTCGAGCGACAAACCAACCACCCAGAGACGGTATGGCAAGGAGCAGCCGTGCCTCAGCACTACGCGGCCAGCAAAACATGCCTCGGTGATCTCATCTGACCAAAGGCTGGACACAATTTACTTGTAAAACTGGAATCATGCTTCTGCTCGGTAGCACTGGTTCAAGGTATTCAAGTCTCAACTCTCTTTAACACTATTTTATGAACCCAAAATCATCAATGGAAACCATTCGGCTAAATATCGTTTTAACAATAATATTATTCCTCTGTATTTATTTGCGCGCAGTCATTGCATAATGCTCGCGGAAAGCTCCCTGAAGTGAGAGTTGAGACGTTAACTGCGCAGCTCCGGCGTTGTATCTGTTAATCCGCGCACCACGGGGCCTCGGGATTTTCCACGCCCTACTGGGGGGATGTTTGAACACCCCCTCCCCGTCTAACTTGGTGCCAATGGGACGTAGACCAAAACCAAAAACGATTTTCGAAACGTCAAAAATAATTTGGAAATTTCTTAATTTTTGCTCAGGTCAAAATTGTGGTCACCAGAGGTCATCAAAGGTCAAACTTGCCAGTTTGAGGACTTCGCTCCAGAGATCCCGATATATTTCGGAACTATGCTAGCTAGAATCTAAAGGAAAAAACAATCACCAGCCATTGCAATTTACAATCGACAAGATGCAGTGTCAGAAAAGTGGCCCGTTTCTCCGTTATTCTGAACTTGGAAGTTTTGTTCCGTGAAAACTTTGACTCTAAAAAATGTTTTTGTTTTAGTCTGTGGGTGCAAATGGCTGACGAGCATAAATAAATGGCAGAAGATAGACAACGCATAACATACATTATGAATTATACATGCTGCCATATTCATAGGAGCAAGGTTATCTTATGCTGTCCTCTTATCTTATCTTAGTTATCTTATCTTAGGTTATCTTCCCTCCTATGGTGATGGCAGCGTGTAAAAATAATAATGTGGTTAATTTGTGTCTATCTTATCCAGACTTTTTTGTTCTGCTGCCCTAAAATTTGTTCCACCGCTGCCGAAAAATTTGTTCCGCAAACTTAGATCGTGGAACCACTTTTCTGGCCCTGACAAGATGTCCTCAAATTTGGCATCAGGTCAATAGTTTAGGCTCTAGAGGTCATAAAAGTCAAAAATGTTTTGTTTTGCAAGCATGTTTTTCGCCAATAACTTTGTACATAACAAAGCTAACATAATACTGTTTACGCCATCGTGTTTGTCTCGTCAAGGCGCTTTTAAATGTATTTATATTGACCATGTTAGATCAACTTCAAAAATTAACCTCAGGTCAAGGTTAAGTTGGGATCCAAGTAGGTCATGTTGCATAGTAGGAGACTTGTCTCGACGAGAAAAACACATTGGTGAAAAATGCACTTCTCTATCTTCATTATGTCGAGAGTTATTAACGAAAAAGTGTTGGTGACTTCGGATGACCTCAGATGACCCCGTACGAACACAACCTGCACTTGGATCATCAAGAAAATCCTATGACAACATAATCCAGCAGGAATTGGACTGATATTCTCGAAATTTAAATAATTTGAAAATTTCGCCATTGACTCAAGGGGGAGGTCACAAAATTGACCCGACATTTCGCCATTGACTCAAAGGGAGGTCACAAAGTTGACCCGACCTCAGGTCACTGATATCAAAGTTCCGAGACATATGTCTTGTATTTTGTAGATACTGATGGCCTCATGCAATCCTAAAAGTTTGATATCGATCCCTAAAAAATTGTGGTCATGGCACGACCGCAAACATGTTTGGAGGTGAGATTACTTGACCTGACCAGGTGACCTGACCTGATCCCACACGAACTCAAATTTTTACCAAATGTGTGGAAATGATCAATGATAAGTTGGACTGAATTTAGCGGCGCCACGCGCCGTCGTTTCTTCGTAATCTGGATAAACTGCAGGGGGTGTTCAAACACCCCCGTACCAGTGGTGCGCGGGTTAATTCGGCGCTGGGCTAGCAGCGGGACCCGGTGGGTGGAGACGGTTGGCGGCTCGCCTAGCAGCGGGACCCGGTGGGTGGAGACGGCTGGCGGTTGGCGGCTCGCCTAGCAGCGGGACCCGGTGGGTGGAGACGGTTGGCGGCTCGCCTAGCAGCGGGACCGGTGGGGTGGAAAGGCTTCATATACAGCCGATACCAAGCACAGCTAGCCCCTCCGAACGATTCCCGTCAACTTTGATGTGTGCCAGTTCCAGTACTTCTCCGTTCTTCGCCCAACTAATGTCATGTATGTTCTTACGAAGATAGTTTTTCGGACATAAACAGGTTTTTCTGCGTGTCTTGTTGAATAAAATAAAATACAACATATACAATTTTTTGTTACTAACAAACATGTAAATCTCATTATATTCGCTTCGTTAAAACAGAAGGCGGAAAGCAGCAGGGCTAATCTTTTTAGAGGTTAAGGTGTGTCGGGAACATACTCGAAATAATGTATCCAGCACCTTTCGGGTTACTCAAATTAACTTCGGAAATGTCTGACATATTGTTCGAACTTCTTTCTAGAGCGCTCTGACCTGGTTTTTATCAATGGTGATTAAATATGTTTTTCTGTGCTTATAACCTCTAAAATATGTTTTCCTTCCTACAATCATGTTTGACGTAATGGCCATATTTTGCTCTCTAGAGAATGATGACCGTTTGCGACTAAAAACACTACTTTTTGACGCTACTGTTCGAAGGAATGAGCTAATTTTGTGGGGGTCGAATGTATACTTACAGCATGTCAATAGCTGGGAAGAGAAGACTGCAAAGTGAATTTCAAGTACTCACTGTATTCATGAGTTTCAGTGGCTTCATGTATTTACGTGTGTTACCTATCAGTGGAGTGTCCCCACGTGCCTCGTGCTGCTCACTGTGTGTTTGTGTTTCTGTGTTGCAGCGGCTTCATGTACGCGTACGTGTGTTACCTATCAGATGAGTGTCCCGCGTGCCTCGTGCTGCTCACTGCCGACCGCGAGAGTTTCCACGCCCTGTCTGAGGCCAAGTCCAAGATCACAGAGGTCAGTCAACCACCGCAGAGTGTTTCTAGGGAGGGACGGAGTGTTTCTAGGGAGAGACGGAGTGTTTCTTGGAAGAGACGACCTGTGTAGCATGTGGGCATCTGTAAGCAACACACGCTTAGACACACCCCTTATACCGCGAGCCGCTTGTTACGTGATTGGCTTTAGAGGACGGTTACATAACCTGTCCTCATCTGTCCTGTCCCGGCTGACGACGCAATAAACGGGTCCTTAAGTGAACAAAAACTGGCAGCTCGTCCGAAGCCTCGACGATAAAGCGATATCTGGACATAACCGGTTAGGAATCACAAATGCATTTTTCCGAACCACTCCCGTGTGTGGCCTGCTCGTCGGTCTCCTCTGCGGTTCATCCATCCCTCCGCATACCTCTCTCCCGCGTCAGTCTCGAACGGAGATGTGACACCCGCCTCTCGACTGTGTAAGGGATTGTAACTGTTTCGTGTAGCATAGCAACCAGTTTGAATGAGTCCATACGTGTTTGGGTTTTTGCGTCTGAGGAGGTCAGTGACCTGTGTTTTTATGGTGATACCGTGACCTAGATCAGAGGATAGTTTCCGGGAGTGACCAGCTTTTTAGACGCTGAGTTTCGTGGTGCTACCGTCTGCTGATGTGTCCGGGTGTGTGTGGTGGCACGTTCATAGCGAAAAAGCTCTGGTTTTGTGGTTTATCGTCTGCCATAGCAGCGAAAAGGCTCTGGTGTGCTGGGCTATTGGTTGCCATGCCAGTGAAATGGCTCTGGCTTGCTGGGCTATCGGATGCCAAGTTTGTATTTCGTTAATCGGTTGGGTGATTGTGGAAATATATACTTCTGAAAAGCGTCCGCACGGAAGGGTTGGACTGAATCGCGCCGTATATTTAATCGTTCCGACGTCGAATAATGGATTGTGTATTATTGTCATGGCATCTGTGGGTATTCATGCCGGCTTTTCAATATTGTGTGTCTTGACTGACACACCCTGTTTTACAGAGATTGCAACAGAACGGCACAACACAGCAAATAGCCGCGTCAATCGTCAACGGAGACTATCCCGTCCACGAAACAGGTACGGTCATATCGACCTCTGCTGACCTCTGTATGCTGGGCGTGTGCAGGGTGATGTGATGCTTTCGACGAAGCCTTTTAAAAGTCTCATATCATCATCTTATTTACTTGAATGTGTTGGTGTTCATGTTCCATCCAGGAACACCAGGGTTGCGGCATTCACCTTGTTCGACGTCCCTCGCGGCCGTGTGGAAACTGCAGTCCAGCCTGTTTGTGCGTGGACCCCGCTCGGTGAATGACTTCGTCGCTTCGAGTCCTTTTAGTGATATTTTTAACGATGCAATAGGAAGGCTTAGGAAGGACATAGTGTGGGGTATACGTCGAAGTTGGGAACTTGTATTTAGACTCCGACTCGATTGATATGTGACTTTGTTTCTTGTATGCATGCTGTACACTTTATGATATTATATGATGGACTTCACCTGTAATTGGGCTCGCACCTGTTGGTGATTAATAAATCATACAATCATAGCTAGAAACAAACGAAAAAATGTTCAAACTCATATCCCAAATTTAACGTGTTCAAATTTAACGGAGGGCAAAAGTTTAGGCTCCAGAGGTCACCAAAGCTCACGACAGCATTTTCTTTAAAAAATTGCTTTCAAATAACTTGTTCTCGGTTGAACAAAGAGTAGTAATTTTAACACCATTAGATTTGTCTCGTCAAGACGCCTAACAACGTAATAATTAGTGACCGGGTTAGGTCAACTTTGAGATTTGACCTCGGCTCAAGGTCATTTGGTGACTCAAGGTAATTTGGTGATCATGCTGCATATTAAGTGACTCGACGAGACAAACAAAGCGGTGTCACTCGCACGTCTATATGTATTATATCACGAGTTACTGGGAAAAACGGTGACCTCAGATGACCTCAGCTGATTTTGCAGAGGGCACTGAGCAACAAATGCACTTGGGTCATCAGGAATGAGCTAAAATCACATGAGTATGTATGAGTTGACCCGATTTAATGCATATTCTCTCATTAGGAAGCATTTGTATTTTGTCCCATTAACTATTAATAAGAAGTTCACAAAATTGACCTGACCTTTGGTCACCGATATAATAAAAATTCAAGATATACGAATTGTATGTAGTTATGACTTAACTAAAACCTGTAAGTTTCAACTCTCTCGGACAAACACTGTAGCTTTGGCACAATCACAAATAATTTGGAGGTAAGGTCACTTGACGTGACCTGGTGACCTGACCTGAGGTCAAAACGAAATGTGGGTATTTGATGCCCAAACACGTCTGCCAAATTTTGGCCGCGCATGCGCCGCCGTTTTCCCGCTATTCTAAAAAACTATAAAAAACTGGGGGGTCAAAATGACCCGGGCGTAGTTAAAGACACGGTATGCATTACTATAATGGTGACTCCAGGTGGTGGTCGGCAGTAAGGAGCACAGTGACAGGAGACGTTCTGACTGTGTCCAGACGCCGGAAATCATTCAACAAATGCAGGACAAGGTGATGGAGGACCCGAGCAAGCCACCATCGGCGACCCCTTCACGATGGGGGAGGGGGTGTCTCCGGACGAGACGAGAGTACCGCCTGGAGCCATGCTCGCCGACCTACACCCACACCCTTGGAATCCCACATCCATCCAGGACGAGGACCGGGTGGCCTGGAGCGGTTTTTTGGCGGCGGGGCGAGCACTGGCCCATCTCGTCTCGCTACTGATGCGGGCCGGGGATATCGAGCCGAACCCGGGCCCGCGCTACCCGTGCGGGACCTGTGGCCGGGGAGTCGGTGGCGCGTCGGTGCGCTCCTCTGGGTGCGCCCTCTTGCACCACGGGAGGTGTGCTGGCCTCAGACCGTCGCAGCGCGGCCCACCTGCTGCTGAACTGCCCGGCCTAGGAGATGGCCCGCCGCCGTCGCTGGGGCATTGACCCAAGCCTGGCTCGATGTGCTCGGCGGTCCCGGCGGCGAGAAATCTATGGACTACATCAAAGGGTGTTGGGCGGATCGACCCCCCGGTCGACCCGCCTGCGTCGCCGTTCCCCTAACGCGGGGCGGCGAGTGAGGTGCAAGAGAAGAAGAAGAAGGACCCGAGCAAGATGATTAGGGTTTTTGCACAGAAGATCAGTGCTGTAGTGGCCACCATGGAGACTTCCTTGCACGAGGGCCATCGCTATCACTTGAACAAATAGGCGAGAAGGTCGCACGGCGCACTCCGCCGAAAAGAGTCGACAGTGATCGTTTGAGATCTCCGACTTCACCAGCCCCAACTCTCTGGACTATAATCCCATGTATTATTATGGTTGGGGTACAGTTGAGAAACTACCCAGCCGCCTGGAACAACAAGGTTTCCAACAACAACAAACAACAAGCCAAGAACAACAAGTCGAGAGCCGGAATGAGGCGGTGTTCAGGTCTCAGGGGACACCGTGCAGACTGCATGCGACAGGTTCAGGAAGCGGTTAGAAGCTGAAATATAGGGTGGGGCTGATCAATTTGTGTGAAATGTTTTCTTCAAGTGATAAGCGGATCGACACTTTTTGAATTTTGAAATGCATGTATTGGGGCTGAGCTAATGCTAGTTTTTATTTAATTTATGTTAACTATCAAATATATCCCGAACACCTTTTAAGTTGTCGGGAACTAGGCAATATTTGTAGTATTTTTCCGAGGGTTGAAAACTGGTAACATCTTTCCGGTGGTGGAGGCTATTTGAGTCTGACAAACTTAAGCAACATATTTTTTTTAACAACAATATTTATATTTAAACAATGGTCAGTATAAATATCCACATTGCTCGCGTGCTGTTCCCGAGAACCACGACATCTCTGTTTCCGGTCACCGGTGCGTCAGTGTGACAATATCTGACCAACCTCTGGTTCACGACGTGACCCTACTGCTGCCTTATGCCGACTCCCGCTCTCCTCCGTATTACCCTCCCAGTCCGTGTTTATTGTGTAATGTCGTGTAGGTGCACTTTGTTTGGCATGGATCTCGCATCAAGGCGAACCTGATTGGTGGATGTCCTTGTGAAGTAGCTCGCATGTATCGGGGGCATCTCAACTACGACACCGCTCGCTAAAGGTGGATAGTACCAGCAGGAGCCGGCAACCGCTAACCAAACCCGGCTTAGGCTGTGACGCCTTTCTCTTGGAATGATATGTGTGCTATGATGGTATTTTACCAACGTTGTCTGCGACAAAGTGGAGCTAGGTCAGTGAATCAAGGCCCGTCAGTGGTCAGTGGATCAAGGCCCGTCAGTGGTCAGTGGATCAAGGCCCGTCAGTGGTCAGTGGTCAGTGGATCAAGGCCCGTCAGTGGCCAGTGGTCAGTGGATCAAGGCCCGTCAGTGGTCAGTGGTCAGTGGATCAAGGCCCGTCAGTGGTCAGTGGATCAAAGCCCGTCAGTGGTCAGTGGATCAAGGCCCGTCAGTGGTCAGTGGATCAAGGCCCGTCAGTGGTCAGTGGATCAAAGGCCGCGCAGTGGTCAGTGGTCAGTGATCAAGGCCCTCATGTCAGTGGATACGGCCCGTCAGTGGTCAGTGGATCAAGGCCCGTCAGTGGTCAGTGGATCAAGGCCCGTCAGTGGGCAGTGGTCAGTGGATCAAGGCTTGAATAGAATGACGTGTCAGAACTGAAAGGTATCATTGTTCACCTGCCATTTAAATTGACAAGAATCGAGAACGGTTGATGACTACGGTTCAGTGTCCTAGGATTGGGAATTTTGGGTGTAAAGCAACACCCTACAAGGAATAATTTCCACTTTTTTCCCCAATTTGAAGGGTTATTTTCCGCTCTTCATCATTTTTTAGATTATATTTCACTCCTTTATTTTAATATGTGAAAAGCCAGGAAAAATGATAAAAAATTGTTTAATAGCAATACGTGTAAATTCTTGAAAAGCCTCTTTTTAGGATATAATTTTACACTCTTGTTGCTGATTTTCAGTCTGAGTTTTCCACTCTGCACCCTGGCCCTAAAGCAATCCTAGGACACTGCTACGGTTGATGCCGAGTTTTGTATCCAGCACCCGTAGACAATTATCATTTGAACTTGTGTGTTTCGAAATGTGCTTTAGCGTGTGTGATAATCTGACCATGAAGCTCCAGCCCATGGAGTCTTGAACGAGCTACAATATCCATCATGGTTTTGTATTATCCTTGGCGTACCTTTTTCAAAATACAAGCCGCTGTTCTTTCAAGACAGGAACTCCTCTGTCATACAGCGAAATGGTTGAATAACCAACACGGTTATTCTCGTCCTCGTCCTCATCTGCCACTTACGGAATCCTACCATCCCCACCCACCTAACGACGCCTAGTCGCCCTCCTCCCCCCCCCGCTGACCAGATGCTAACCCTCTGACACCCCCCCCCCCCCTCACCACAGGTGTGTTCAACATGCGCCACTTCATGTACAAATGCAAGTCGACGGCGCAGAGCACGTGTCCAGCGCCGAGCGTCGTGTACAACTCCCCTGAGGGCCGGCGGCGACTGTACGCGCTCTACCACATCGTACACGGTCGGATACACAGTCCAGCGCGGCCGCTCAAGACGTACTA